>JAMQGT020006416.1:0-177024 GCA_024447675.2 Pterophyllum scalare
GTATTGCTCAAACGTAAAAGGAAACTTATTATCATGGTGGACAAATCAGATGATTCTGTCACATTTATCATCCTATCAGAATCGTCTCAAAACTATTTCAGTTTCCCTGATGAGGAGGGATGACATTCAACACTAAATGACCAGTTAAAATAAATCCACCCCACAGCCTAAATCTGGTGAATCAGTGGACCACTACCTGCCACACTGCTGCTTGCACAGGTGGCCATCGAGCAGCTGATGGCACAGCTCGACAACCCCTGAGCATCCAGCTGGCTCTCGCGCTTCACCTCCACCTCTGTTCCCATGCCAGGCTGAGGGGTCGCCGCCGCTGAACCCTGCAGCCCTAAGGCCAGCGGAGAGGGAGGGTTTGTCACGTCCTGGGCTGGAGCTGCCACTGCGGGTGGCACAGGTGTCACTGAGACCACACCAGTGGGTAGAGCAGCGGCCGGTGCAGGGTAGATGGCTGTTAGTACCTGAAGAAGGAAGTAACAAACCAGGCGTGTCAGCAGGTGGCTTTAAGGCAGGTGAAACAGACTGAAAGCGAACAGCAACAGCACATGAAGAGAACCTTCCCCTCACGCTGCCAAACACAGGTCTGACCCATCCCAGAATGGGTAGGGGGTCTCTGCGGATGTCCCGTGGCAGCAGTGCTTTTGGGTCCAGTATAGACTTGTTTTGGTGCATCCTGCAGATGCTTGATCAGATTGGGATCTAGGAAGATCGCAGGCTTTGTCGTGTTCACCGATTGTTCCTGAGCAGTTTGTGCAGCGTGGCGGGATAAACTGGGGAGTGCTGCTACTGTTGGGAGAGTGTGGTTGGTCTGCAAAAATGTTTAATGCCTGTCAAAGTGACAGATAAATGCCAGATGATAACCAGATGATCTCATTCACTTCACCTGTCGCTGGTTTGGGTGTGGATCGCTGTACCGTTTGTCTACACTGCAGTGACAGATCTGCGCAAATCTCTCTTTACCTGACGACCGGCGCTGGCTGCTGGCTGCCCCGGAGAGCTCTGTGATTGACAGCTAAGGGGCTGAGCTGGAGCTAGTAGCGGAGGTTGACTGACGACTGGCTGTACCAGCGTTTGTGGAGCCGGGGCGATGGCGGTGAAGCTCAGGGTCGCCAAAGGTGGCTGGAGATACGCAGGGCCTGAAGGTTGTGGACCTTGCTGGGGCGTTGCTGTGGTAATTCCCGGCCCTGACTGGACATAAGTGATCCTGGACGAGAAAAGTAGTGAATAGAAATAATAAAATGAGTCATGATGACAGCAGCCATCTGAGTTTTATCACAGACTGTACATAAAAGATGGACGTAGGAACCGGTGTTGTGGTCCTTGTTGCGTTTGTTGGTTTTGTTACTCTTCTTTGTGTTTCTAGTCCTGCTGTTTCCATCCGTGTTCTCCATCTCTGTCTTCATGTTTGCTTGTAACTTACTTGCCTTATAGTTACTTCCTGTTTTACTTTGAATGTTAGGTTAGTCATGCATCTTAATGCCATTTTATTTCCTGCCTTTCCCGATTGTCTGACTCACCTTAACTGTTCTCACCTTAACCTTGTTGCCCAATCAGCCTTCAGTGTACATCTAGTCTTTTCTTTCCCTTTTTGTCAGTCTCTGCTTGCCCTCTTCTGTCCGCCATCTTTGCTCCTGAGCATCCTTGTCTCCCGTGACATGCTCTTTAACTTTTGTAAATTTATTGTTATTTTGTTGCCTTCAGTTTTGCATTTACTTTCATGTGTTATAGGGTCTCACATAATTGGTTTGTGAATTCCCGTTCTTGATTTTGAGCCTTTTTGGTTTTTCTGAGCCAGAAAGTGACCACAGGGATGAAACAGTGGAGAGCTGGGCCAGTAGAGAGCCTGTATAGGTGCAATGCACAGACACGTATCTGCCAATCTGCCACATTATGTGTTACTTAATGTCTAATTAGCTCTCTAGTCACATGATTTAACACCTTAATGGTATGTAGATGGATTATTTATGTAAAAACTCACCACCTGTTTGTATGAAGGGAGGAACTATTGATAGAGACCATTTAGAGATTGGAGGTTTTTTTTACAATTTTCCAGCCCTGAAAATCGCGCCTTGATTTTTATGGCTCATAAGTCACACAGAGATACACCGAAATTATTCATTTACAGCTGGATCTGATTAATATTAGGTATGTGTGAAGAAAATTGCCCAACTTTCACTTCCAGGAACTTTTCTTCATGTAAAAGTTGTCTTTTACAAACTGTGAGGTTTTTATAGTTGGTGTCATAGTTCACACGGCTGCAGGGGATAATGGAGAACTAAACTGCGTTCAAAGTGTTGACTTTCTTTATCTGCATTTGCTGCACATTAAGTAATGCCGCGACCCAGCTAAAATCAATATCTGACAGCGTCTTTTCAAGTTGCTGAACTCGAGTTTCTCCGAGGCCTCTCTGACCGGCTCACGCATTAGTCCCGCAGAGTTCAGTCGGGGTGCGTGCTGCTCGTCTTTCAGGTGTTGGGCCTGCGTTACTGACCTGGTGGGTGGAGAGGTCAGGAGAACGGTCTGCGGGGGCGCAGCACCGGGAGCCATCACCGTTGCCATAGAAACAGGAAAGGGGCTCCCAGGATGTACCGCTGCTGTGCCGTTAGGGTGGACGTTGGTCTGTACAACAGGCATGGAGGCAATCTGGAATGATCTGGAGTGGGGGGGGGGGTCAGAGAGACACACAAACATGATGAATCCTTCACCGGGTTTCAGGTTTTTAGAGAGCACACACTTCATATTTTAGCATCTGTTCGTTATGCATCCAGCAGGCAGCTCGACAGAGAGAAAGGCCCTCATTGGCCCTCGGCTCAGGTCACGCTGCCACGCTACAATCGGTAACGGAGAATTTCTCTTCAGTTTCAGCTTTTCTGTTTTTCTGTTCTGGTGTTTCACTCTTCGTAATACTGTAAAATACAGCCACCTCATTAATGCCTGAAACACAGCACAGAAACGAAAACGGCCCAAATAAACCAGCATCCTCTAATCAAACACATTATTGACACTCCCTGAAATATGAATCCATGGGATCCCTTTACGGTCATCAGGGATACAGTGGAAGAAGATAAGGATTATTCTGAACTCTAAATCATGCAAAGCTACCCTGGGAGAGTACAAGAATGAAATTTGGAACTGGAAATCAGCACAACGGGCACTCGTTAACAATCGTTTGCACGCGATTTCACAGCACGTTGTCCCGACTACAAACACCAACTGATCGTTTTTGGCCCCACGATTTATGATACCGATCGCGTGCCCTTGAACACTGAAAGAGGTGTTACGAGAGAGCGACATGGCACGGGATGCGGATTTGAAATATATGCTGTATGTGAGAACAAAGATTTAAGTTTCAGGGGAGAAAAGCTTTTCAAACCCTTATTTTTAATCTGCTTTTATCAGATTTGACCGATGAGTCGACACATGGAGTTTTTATGACCTTTGACCCTGAATAATACTAACTGCCCAGTGTCAGAGGCTGTCGGGTGTAAAAGCACACTGCAGTGCAGTTTTCATTTCAGATCTCTGCACAGGAATACAGAGCAGTAACACGTCCTCGTGTTATCCACCGTGTTTCCTGACAGGAACACGCGGCGTCTCGCTCCAGTTTCGATGCCGCTGCCGCTGCTCTGAACCGCCGGGCTGGCAGGTATTCATCTCTGACGCGTGTTCTTACCTTGTTTCCTGTCGCGGGGCCGTTCTGCACAGGAAGAGGAGGAGCCACCAGGGAAATGGAAGGATGAGGAGGAGTAGACCCGGTTCTCACTGTTGCCATGGGAACCAACATCTTGCTCTGCAAGACTGGTGACTGGGTTTGGACTAATGAGTGAGAAGCAGAGAGAGAGAGAGAGAGAGAGAGACGGAATTAAATCACTCAGCGTGAGGAACAGATGAATGGAGTCAGAAGAGAGGAGGTGAAGGCATCAGAGGAGCGGCGGTGGGTGGAGACACGCTGAGACGAAGGGAACATTTCAGATACGGATGCAAGCGAAATTCCTTGCTGACAACAAGGTGGAATGACGTCCTGCTGCTTCTTATGAACAGAGAGTGATCAGGACGTGGGTGTGCAGCGGGCACTCGTAACTCATGCCAATCATTTATCTCCCGTTTATGTAAGCCAATCAAATCTACTGCAGTGAAGGGAAGAACAGCAGAAAGAAGAACCAAAGAAAGACATTTGTGCTTTTGTTGCCATTTTTTCTCTCATCCAATCGTTGCTCTCTGTCTCACCTCTAGTCCCGGGGCTGACTCTGATTCCCGCCCCCGAGTGCACGCCATTGGCCAGGGCGGCATTTGCGGGCAGGGAGAGGATTTGCTGGTGAGTGAGTTGAGGGGAGGAAGGGCTCTCGGTGGGCAGGATGTACTGCGCCTGTCCCAGCGGCGTGGGGCAGGCGGGAGGTGTGAGAGAGGAGGTGGTGGCGGCAGTGGGGTGGAGCTGGAGGACAGGTAGGGGGCTTTGGATGTGTAAGGAGAGGAGCTCCACTGTTTGGGAGGGTCCCAGACCTAGGCTAGTGAGCAGGCTGCTGCCCCCTACAGAGGTTACACTGACTGGACCAGGGGAGGAGGACGACAGGTACCCACCCCCTGCGGCGATCGGCAGCTGCTCAGCTCCGCCACCTCCAATCAGGAGAGTGGCTTTCTTGTCCTGTGGCATGGTGCTGAGGGTGACGGGGCCTTCCGCCGGCTTGCTGGCGATGGGGATGGGCGTGCTGGCGATGGGGCGCACCACGTTGGTCACCATAGTGGGAGCCATGCGGATGCCGACCTGGGTCAAACCTGGAGGAGGCTGGGAGATGGACAGAGAGCAGACACCCTGCCCACCTGCTCCACTTCCTTCTCCTCCACCTGGTGCTGCTTCCTCTGTCTTGGGTGCTCCCTCGCTCTCATCCGCTCCTCCGTCTGCGCCTCTCTTTCTCTTCTTCTCTGACCCATCTTCAGCACCTCCTCCGTCGCTGCCACCGTTCCCTTTAGCTGAGGAGGAGTCAGAGTGGGTGATGGAGGGAGAGGAGGAGGGGAGAGAGGAGCGAGCCACTGGCTGGAAGCCATGCTGGAGGGAAGAGAGAAGCAGAGATCAAAGGGGGAAAGTTAATATGTGAAGTTCTGCTCGACTTACAGTAACTTTGAAAAATCTGTGGGTTTTTAATCCTCGATGGGAATAAAGAAATTCAGAAAAGGCTTAAAATAAAGCACCAACAATGCGATGCCTAATTTACCGCTGATGACTCAGAATCACTTCTTATTCAACAGAAACAACTTTTTACTAAATCTTAAACTTTACAGACTCGGGGAACGAGTCAAATAAGACAAAAACATCAAGATTTATTTTAAGCGCTTATAAAAATAAAAATAAACTCGACCTACCTGTCCATCTGGTTCGTCCTCATCGCTGTCGGTCACTCTCTCTTTACACTTGAGGTCGATGGAGCCCTCAGGGCACGAGTCCTCTGAGGGTGAGACATCAGCAATTAAACAACAACCTGTTTCATCATTATAATAACTCATATTTATCCTTCCTTTATCTCACAGTCAGACCTTTGTTCTATTAATGCACATATTTGACACACAATCCTTTCACCCGCCTATAAATCATATCCTGATCATTCTGAGTCATCTCGGTCCCCCTCTCTGACTTTACTTTAACAACAAAGGGAGCCTAACACGCACACACACACACACACACACACACACACACACACTGTAGTCTCTCCACTCTCAGCCTTTGTCACTTTCATCCATACACTGTGTAAAAGATGGAGGTAAGTGAAGCCTTGAGCCTGCACTCTTTCTAACGGGCAGCAGGGGGCGACTCCTCTGGTTCCAGTTACGTAGAAGTCCATGTGAGAACAGCCCTTGCCTTTCTTGCTCTTTGACCTCAGCAAACGCTTTCCTCCCCTCGCCTGTCACACAAAGAGAGCGGGACTTCAGTACCCAGCGACGCCCGTTTTTGATCCTGTCTCTGGTTTGAGCTCCTCGTGCATGTTTCACATTTCTGCTTTCTTTGAGAAAACACACTGAAAGTGCCTGGACTCGTCTGCGCTGTTATCAGCCATTGAAACCTTGCCTTTTGTTTATGCATCTCGCCTCAGTTTCCTGCATTCGGGTGCTCTCCCCTGCACATCTCAGTGTTGTGTGTTTGTGTGCGTGACAGGGGTATTTACTTTTGTCACAAAAGCTCTGGTAGATGCATGAGCTCATGGAGGAAGATTAATGATGAAGGAGACCTGCCCTGTCAGAGGCATTGTTGTATCTATGAGTCACGGTAACTCAGTTTTTTCAGTCTTCTGTTTCCTGCTGGGCGTAGTGAAATACACATGTTTATGACACTGAGATGAAAGTATCCTGCAGGTCCACTGCACAATCTGCCCTTATGGCTATGAAGCCATTTCTTCTGCTGAGCAAATGAAACAGAAGTTGTAAAAGCTGCCGTCAGAGTTTCACAGCTAAAGTGGAAATTATGTGTCGCTGCGCTTGTGATATTTTAAGAATAGCAATTAGCAGCTGGAGTGCTGGGGCTGAATGACATCGAGGTGCCGGCACAGTCTCTCTCTCAGGAAGACAGAAGTTTACTGACCACCGCGGGAACTGAAACTCGGCCTGGTTACGAAACTCCCGCTAAAGCACTGCAGGTCACCTCACTCACCCATGACATCATCGTCCCCCTCTTCCTCGCAGATGACCATCCGTTCCTCATCGCTGGTCACGTCCTCACCGGCCCCGCCCTGGTACAGCGACTGAGGCCGGGTGCGAAACAAACCGGCGCCGTCCTCCTGACAGCGGAGAAAGAAAGACGACACATGAAGGACTTCCTCTGAAATATCACCAACACTGACTCAACATTTAGTTTTTTATATTTTGGGGCAAAAGTACTTCATAGTGATTGTGACACTTCATGTTATTAAAGTTACTGAATATTTTAAAAAAACCTGACTGAAATATGTAAAATAAACAGTTTTTAAACTAAGCTCTGCACGACAACCAGCAGGAGACCAGTGTGAGTTTAGCCGATGATTTTACTGTGTAGACACTCTTGGTTATAACCTGTGTAATTTAATATGAGTGGGAGGAGGTGTCCACACTGACAACCATCTTAAGGTGCTTTAGATGGTAAATTAAAGGCTCTACAATATTAGAGAGAAGCTCAACACTCAGACAATCCCCTATACGCAGCACTTGGCAACAATAAGAAGAACTCCCTTTTAACAGGAAGTGAGGATCAGGGTGGGGCGGACATCTCCTGAATGGTCAGGGGAGAGGGAAGAGAAAAAAGAAAGCACAGAGAGACACGGACAAAACGCAGACTACAGAAGGGAGAAAACAAAAGTTAATGGCAGGCAGCGACGGGATGTGAAACAGTCAGTGCATCATGGGAACCCCCCCAGCAGCCTAGGCCTATAGCAGCATAACTAAGGGGTGGTTCAGGGTCGTCTGATCCAGCCCTAACTATAAGCTTGATCAAAAAGGAAAGTTTTAAGCCTAATCTTAAAAATAGAGAGGGTGTCTGTCTCCTGAATCCAAACTGGGAGCTGGTTCCACAGAAGAGGGGCCTGAAAGCTGAAGGCTCTGCCTCCCATTCTACTCTGAAGTATCCTAGGAACCACAAGTAAGCCAGCAGTCTGAGAGTGAAGTGCTCTATTGGGGTGATACGGTACTATGAGGTCTTTGAGATAAGATGGGGCCTGATTATTCAAGACCTTGTATGTTAGGAGAAGGATTTTAAATTCTATTCTAGATTTAACAGGGAGCCAATGAAGAGAAGCCAATATGGGAGAAATCTGCTCTCTCTTTCTAGTCCCTGTCAGTACTCTAGCTGCAGCATTTTGGATCAGCTGAAGGCTTTTCAGGGAGCTTTTAGGACAGCCTGATAATAATGAATTACAATAGTCCAGCCTAGAAGTAATAAATGCATGGATTAACTTTTCATCATCAGTCTGAGAAAGGATGTTTCTAATTTCATAAATATTGTACAAATGCATATATGTTTAATATGTGCATTGAAGGACACATCCTGGTCAATGAGCCGCACACACAGCTCGGTATTTATTTTGGTGTGTTTTAAAGTTCCTTTTTTAATGTGCTGAATCTTCACAGTGGTCGAACACACACCTCTTAAAGCAGAATTTATGGTTCTGCAAACGTGTCCATCTGCATGTCGTCACCCTCTGAAAACAACGGCCCGAGTCATTTTTTTCAGGTTTTTCAGGAATCACAAAAAAACTGAACCAAACACTGAAAATATGATGAAACTAAAACAATGACTTAGACCGTTATTTTAGGAGGGTTTTGATTCAGACAGCGCACTGAGAGGGGTGCCCTCCAAAATCCCGCCTGCACGTCGCACGATGCGGACGACCTAAGCATGCGTCAAATGCTGATTGACAGGTGGGCCAGAACAGGGAAGGGGGCGAAAAAAGCCATCAGTAGACAGCTCTGATTGTTTTTAACGCCCGGTTTCACATGTTATAACTCTGCTCTTCTCTCTGATGGCCCAACAACACGAGCAGACCGGCCGTACCACATATTTCTGACACTGCCCCCACCTGACACCAAACACTCTGCAGGTACACGGCCAGTCTGCCTGAGCAGAGCACAACTCAGGCTGTGGGTTAAAATTATATTACACTAAAACTATATGTAGTGTGTACGTAGGTGGCACACACACACTTACAGATGTATGTATTCCGATTATTTACAATAAACTTTGAAGCTCACACAGATTCCCAGGAGTTTTCTGAGAAAAAAAGGCAAAACGGGATCGCCTTAAAGATGGGAGAAACCCAGGAATAAGGAGTGTTGGAAGGTACGCTGATTAGAAACTGCAAAAAGGCTAAGAAATCAGACGGAAGCAAAGCAGCTATTATTAAAGCATGCATATATTCTTTACGCCACTGGCATCAGATGAACGCCTTCAGACAAAGGAGCTCGCATGTAGGCCTACTCCTCTGCGATTAGGAGCGGAGCAGCAAACAGGCTCATACCTTCAAAGGCACTAAAAACGCAGAAAGCGAAACCTTTGAAGTTGGAGGCTGCTCTCCCCCAGAGCTTCCACCGGGTCTCAGCAGCAACAACTCGAGCCCTCACACAAACTGCTCAGGGACAACGTTCGGCCAAAATGCTCTGCGGTCTGAGCGACGCACATCCGCGGTGTGCGAACGCACGCACACAAACACTTTAAACACTGAGGGGTTTTTTTTTCAGTCTGTCGCTTCTTTATTTCCCTCTTGGATGCATTTTGCTGGAAGAAACTTGTTAAATACACTCAAGTTGACACATTAAGCAGATTCACGTGGGTGTTTTTTACTTTTAGAAATTACACTGTTCAGTAAGTAACCAGTTGGTGGTATCTAGTGATCTGAAACAGCTTTCTTCACAGTCTTAAATCTCCTGAGTCTGTTTGATGCCCGGGAGCTGCAGATTAACAACCTCGCACCTTCTCCAGGTCTCTCTCCCACTCCCTCTGCTCCAGGGTGTGCACAGCACTCTGGGAAAAGGCTCGGGGACGGTGGGACGGCCCCCCAAACATCCCTCCTCGACGCTCCGATCCCCCCGGCCAGCCCGAGCCTCCCCCCTTCCCTTCCAGCGCCTGGGACTCCGAGTGGGCGTCTGGGGAAGAGAGAAGCACAGACTCTGAGCAAAGATCAAATATCACATTGAATCGTCGAGGAGCGGATCAATAAGCCTTCGAATCAATACGTTTATACGCAGCATTGCTCCTTCACATGCTGACAGTCGAGTCACTGAACATTTGATCACTTTAAACGTAGAAGACAGCAAAAATCTTAATCACACTTAATATTGTGATTATTTAAGATGGGAATGAACAAGCATCACGCTGTTATTTCCTTTAAATGTTCAGTTTATAAAAGCGGTGATTCGGGGTGTTTTTGAGCTCGTGTCACAGGCAGAAGCCGTTACCTGACACACCTGCCTAGCACTGAGGGGTGTCAGAGACCCGGTGACTGAGGCGGGCGTTAATGACCTTCCACAGGAAGCTTGTGAGCTTTACTTCCTGTAGACAGATCCTGTTAAATGACAGCTCTCTGTTACTCACCTTTCCTGAACAGAGAGTGAGTTTGAGCTTTGTGGGAGGGGCCAAAGAGCACAGCTGTGAAGGAAAGCGGTTTGCTTAATTTATACCAGGAGAAGAAACCGTGAGAGCGATGCACGCTGGTACCTGACAGCATGGAGGTACCCGATCTGCTCTATAAGCTGTTCGTGCTCGTTTCGAGTGTGTGAAACATCTAAAATCACCTGCGTGAGAAATGCAAATGAAACAGGTTTGCATAGTTCACAGATATTTTGACTTGACTATGACTTGTGAAATTTCACTGTGTTACTACGTAACAGATAGTTTTTTAGACATATGTCATGTGAAGATCTTAATGCTGCATATATTCAGTGCAGATCTGGAAACACAGAGTTGATGAACATTTGAAACACTGACGACGGTTTTTCCTTCTGGCTCAAAAATGCAAACCAGAGATGATCATCACACACCTATGCTCTCTGACATGCTCCTCTCCCGCGGCTCCTTGGGGGTACCCCGGCCCTCCGACAGAGACTTTCTGCGGTCCTTGTTACACCACTTCCAGTCTGGGTGGGCTCTGAAGTGGGCCTCTTTCACCTGAAACAGGAGGAGGAGTCTCGGTTTCTGAATCCCAGCCACGGAGGATTTCACAGCTCGTGAAATTTCCCCCAGTTTTTAATCAGATAATCACAAAGAAGCCACTGGATGTTTTTCACACTAAACTCCATGATAAAAATGCGAAAAGTAATAAAATAAAATGTGTTCACCTGAAAGGCCAGGTCGTGGTACTGCTGCTTCTCATTGGGCCCTAGAGCGTACCACCACTCGCCCAGGATCTTGCTGACTGTGCGGTTGTCCTGGTTGGGATGCCGCTGGTGCACCAGTGCCCGGTGACGTTTGCTGAAGATCATGAAGGCGTTCATGGGACGGCGGATGTGGTCCTTCTCCCTCTGGGTGGAGTTTGGGAGAGGACACAAGTTTTTACTGTACACTACAGTAGCAACAAGTAACCGCCATCTGGCGTTCTCTTCCTCTTGTCTGCAGACTGGGGGCACTTTGGACTGACCTTTCTGTCTCCATCCTTAGGCAGTGCACTGAGAGACTGTGTGCGTCTCTTCATGGGTCCAGTGGAAGGCGATGGATCGTTGGCCACTCCTGGAGAAAACCTGCATTCACACACAGAGAAAAGTGAAACTCTGCGGGAGGTTCCTCAGTCTGACGCTACATCCTCTGTCCACATGTTTCAAAAATAAGCTCCGTCCATGAATGGTCGCATTGATCTCCATGTATGCAGGGCAGGTTTGTGCACACAGGAAGTGATACAGAAAATATGACAGAAGAAGAAAAGCAGAGATTTCTTTTTTATATATATATAACAACTTGAGTCCTACTGGAATGAGTATCCATTCATTCATCCACTTCTGTTATCCAAGGATAACAGAAAACATGTGGGAAGGATGACATCATCAGACACCTAAAACCTGGTTTTAATGTTTATTCTTTGAGAGTGATGAGAACCAATCAGGGAGTAACTTTGTCTCCAGTCTAGACTAAAACACAAACCCACACTATGGAAACTAAAACTGGGCCAGCTGTGTTACCAAAGTCTTTGTTTCAGGCTTTCGTGCAGTAAAATTCACACCTTTTAAATAACGATGCATCCTAGTGCAGTTGCACACTCTCTCAGGAAAGCAGTGCAGCAGAAGGCGTTTGAAGGAGGAATTTATGATGCGGTGGTGCCTGCTTATTCAGATATCATGTAAAGAGACTTTTGATCTCGCTCGTCCATCTCACATGTATTAACTGTGTCTCGAACTTGTGCTGCAGGATAAGAAAGTTCAGTGAACTGTGGCATTTCATACAAAGCAACCACATAACCAGTCTGAAATGTCACGCTGTAGAAACCGCAAAATATTTCCTTTTTAGTGGTTACCTGCAGTTTGTTGAAATCATGAAATAATAGAGCAGTTCTTTCCATTTGTGTTGCTTTTTCCCCTTCGTGCCCCCGTTGTCGTTGGCACAGCCCTTTTTCATCTCTTCAATGTTCAATATCTATTGTAATTATTATTTACCAGAAGGTTGTGTTCTTAAAAAAAAATCTCCTTTTGCTACTCACAAAAAAACCAAAAGAGCTAAGTTAATGACTAAAATAAAGCTTTGTGGTGGACGTCGTCTCGGGCCGAGGAAACAAACTGATTCAAAGTCTTTGTGGTTCAGCAGCAGATACTTTTGTATCCCTTGCTGGGGGGCAGGAGGGCGCTCAGACTGTGGCTGATGCTGTCCTTTAGCATCGTTTGGGTTCTGTGCAGACACCTCAGAACAGCCAGCGTTATCGTTAAGCCTGCTAACTACTGAGAATGTATTCGGCGAATTCCACTGAAGCTGCCTTTTCTGTTATGAAACGGCACTTCTCCCCCGGGACACTGAAGCGGCTCTGGGAAAAAGGCAGCCAAGCACACATAAAACTGGGCCTGGCTGAGCTGCTGCTGTAAACAGCAGTTGGTGCACTTTATTTTTTTATGAATATTATTTCAAAAATAAGATTTTTGCCTCTGCTGATGCACAGATACGCGTTTGGTAACGTTTGCATGTCATTCGGCTCGAACAGCTCTGAATGAGATAAAACTCTGCCAGCAGATGTTTACAGATGTTTCGTGTTAACAATCCATCCAAACTTGGCTTCCATCCACCGAGGCCTTCAAGGTCAACTTCACGATTTACCGTCCGAAAAGCAGACAAACGACCTTAAAACCTAGAAACTAGGATTCTGTGCGGTGAGTACTGTCAACATACAGAGAGTACCGTTTAAAGCTTTGACCTCTGACCTCACTTTTGGAGGTTTATACTCTGAATGCTTCTTGTTCATATTGGTGATGATAAATGATCTGTTTGCTTAAAGTCTGTTAGGGAAAAATCACAGTGAACAAAAACATGCTTTTGGCTTCAGGCTGTGACACTTTGAGTGGCTGTAAAATCGATCTGGTTACAGTTTTTAGCAGAGCTTGAATGTCTCGTTTGCTGAAGCTCTGAGGGATCAAAAATGCCAGAAACAAAAAGGCCTCAGCTCACCCCTGTGTACCCAAACTCACAGTATGAAGATCAGATTGTGTACGCGTTTATTAAATACACTAAAATTATTGTACAAAAATGAATCAGCTGGCTGTGAGGGTGATGAGTGGGACTGTTTCTTAGATTGAACCTTACGTGGAATCACCCACGAGTGTGAGGAGGTCAAACTGGCAACAAAGTGCAGAGTGAAAACATTTCACTGCTCTTTACGTCAGTAATGACACACGTACTCCAAACAACAGTAAAAGGTATCGCTGATTGATTTTAATGCTGTTCAAACTCTTTGATGTCAGAGGGGGAAAAGCATCAGATTAAAAATAAAATCTGACAGCATGCATTACCACAATCTGCACAAATGCTGAACTGATCTGTGCATTTAGATGGTGATTACATCTGGTTTTTGTTTCTTTGATTAGCGGCTTAAGAAAGTGAAGAGGAGCGCGCTGAGCCTGCGCAGGCTTCGGTGCACGGACGAAAACAAGCTCATTAGAGCAGCTGAGATAAAAGGAAGACAACACAAATATCTTAGAAATCTGTCAGAAGCTTGTTTAAAGCTAAAAATTATGTCATTATTCATAAACTCAGCTGAGTTCATGTTTTCATACCAAATCTGAGCCGACACGAACCGAGCGTAACACTGAACCAAAGAAATAAAATAATAATAAATAATAACGCCCTTCTTCATGAAACAGTACCTTTGAAAATTCAGCAGTAAGTATGTTTCAGTATTAAAAATACCCTGGTTTATTAACCATTACAGGAACATGGAAAATGATTTTGGTAATTACCAGTACTGTTAATGTAAGGCAGCCGTGGCACAAACTGATAAATGCAGCTCAGCATAAACATGTGTTCATCCCGTCCCTAAAGCTCACTGTGGAAACACGTTGGCACAATATTAAAAGTACAGGAGCAATAATCGCTCCTTTCACATTACACTCTCAGATTATTTTCACTGATGCAATAACAGAAAAACAGGATTTCTCTGCTGCTGTTATGAATAAGCAGTTTCATAATTACACATAAAAGAAACGCTAAGATAATGTTACAGGACACAGTTCATAAGAAAAAAACAAAAATGGATTTTCGGCTGACGAACTGGAAAATTAAACTTGTAATTATGATATTTAACTTGTTTTTACGTGTAGGGGGAAAGCAACCAGGCTAACGGGGAGGCACAAATACCAAGAAAACTGATTCTAATGTGAACAGGGCAGTGAGCAGTTTTAGGAACTATCATCTGCAGTGGAATAATTGTTGCGTCTCACTTGGTCCTGAGAGCAACAGGAAATCTGGTGTCAGATAAAAGGAAATAATAATAAAAAATCTGTTTAGAAGAAAAGCTTTTGTGAGCAGACAGAACGTCTGAACCGGCTGTTAGCGCGTGAACTCCGAGTCGAGCTGCGACTACGTGAATATGGTGGGTTTTTTTCTCCTCTGCTCAACGTTTTGGCAAATAAAGCAAACACACAAAAGAAAGATTAAATAGACAAAAGCAGGCGAAGGCACAAGAGAAATATTTACAGTGTCCGTGCAGATAGTGAGAAAAATCATTTTAAAAAAGCCACAATAACGAGTCAGAGGCTTGGGAGTGGGTACAGCAGGTATCACAGGAAGAACGAGCTCATAGAAGTGTCTCTTACACAAAATTAACCCAAAAAACATTTTAAAAAGACAGCTTCAGGGCAAATTTGAAACTATGTAGCACTACAGTTTATGTGTGTCTATGTAGAGTGGACCTGATTCTACTGGGGCCTCTTGGCTAGGTCATGTTTGTAAATGAGAGCTGGTTCTCCAACATTTTACCTGGTAAAATAAAGGTCAAATAAATAAATGAACAAAATCTTAAGTAAAATTAAAAAAAATAAGACCTTTACTTTATTGATTGATTATAGTATCAGGGTTTTTCCTGGCTAAAAGTGAGCCTTTGATTACCCAGAAATCAAGGCGAGGATTTTGTGACAGTGAAGATCGAAGAGCTGATCAATGGAAAGAACCTCATGCTGTAGATGGGTCGTCATAGCGTACGTGCAGGTAAGTGCACCTTCAGTGAGTCTACAGTGTGAATTAGTTTTCTGGTGAGAGCTGGACTGAGGCGTTAGTGAAGGAGTAATGTGTCACTGTGCTCGTGTATAAGCTTTGGATCAGAACTCTTTCCAGTCTGTGGTTACAAACAGGGAGGGACTGAGTCCTTCTGCAGAGCCCGCCGAATGATATCACCACTGCAGCAAGTCAGTTCGTGAAATCTGTGCCCTCCCTGGGACTCCACGATCTACTGTGTTAGATCTACTGTGTTAGATCTACTGTGTTAGATCTACTGGGTTATTGCAAAGTGAAAATATTTTAGGAACTGCAGCCACTCGGCCACAGCGTGTCAGACCACATGAAGCTACGAAGCTGAGACACATTAGAGTCACCAACACTCGGCTGACTCGGTACCTGCAAACGTCCGCTGCCATTAACGTCCGCACATATCTGATGCGCTGGGAGCTTCGTGGGTTTCCATGGTGTAACGTGTCGGTGGGCCCAGTATTTCTGTCCATACTCAGTCTCAACATCAAAGGCTCTCTCTCAACCTTCAGCTGGCCGAGGGGGTCATTTACAACCCCAGCCACGTACTTAAATATGACAGTTTTAATTGTAAAAATGTTTCCTAACATAAATTCATCAATCTACCTCTCCTCAAACTTTTCAGTTTTTAATTAGCCCTTTGGTGTGGGATGGATGATGGAAATATAAGCATGTTTTTGGAGTAAATCATAGCTTACTTATCCACGGTAGCAACATTTGCTGCTGCAGAAACATCGATTTTGATGTTTCTACACAAAATATTTTAGATGTTACACGTCTGTAAACAAAAGTCTTAAACAGAGACCTGAAATTAACAACAACAAAAAAAAAACAACCTGACCGACCATGATGTCATTGTGACTTCTATTTCAGTCATTGGTTCATCTATATTTGGGTGGTAAAATGATCCGAGCATACGGTCACACTGAAGTTTTATATTTTCTTTTCTAATTTTACTGAAGCAAACAACATTTGTTTTGCAAGATCAAGTAATGTCTAATTAAATGTAAATCTGTTTGTACAGTTTGGGTTTTTTTAAAACTTTATTCTTGGCAAAACCATAATTAATATAATTTTAGAATATCTGTCACAGATAAAAGAAACAGCATAGGTATGATAAACACCAACAGAGCCGCTCGAGACGCTTTCCTGCATAAAATATGATGAGGTCATAGTTGGTGAAATAGTTTGGTTGCTTGAGGTTTAAATAATAATTTAGATGCTGTTTTTTCTCGTGGCACGCTCACGTTTAACCTCAGCACACGAGGTTTCACTGAAACAACGTTGCAGCTTTTTGACTTTTAGGCCTGTTTTTATCAGATTTTATTGGTGATTCTTTACATGCAGTAAACATTATGGATCTCTCTCCACTCATTCACACAGAGACTGATGCTATGGATATGCTAATAGGTATATGCTAATAGGTATATGCTATAGGTATATGCTAGGTATATGCTAATAGGTATATGCTAATAGGTATATGCTAGGTATATGCTAATAGGTATATGCTAGGTATATGCTAATAGGTATATGCTAATAGGTATATGCTAGGTATATGCTAATAGGTATATGCTAATAGGTATATGCTAGGTATATGCTAATAGGTATATGCTAGGTATATGCTACTAATAGGTATATGCTAGGTATATGCTAATAGGTATATGCTAATAGGTATATGCTAATAGAAAGAACTTTCGAGTGGAGAGACTTTCTTCCAGAAGGCCTCTGAGTGAAGTCAGTTCTGTTTATAGGTGTGTGTGTGTGTGTGTGTGTGTGTTTACGTAGGGGACTGTTTCACTTTTGTGTGGCGGTGAAGAAAAGAAAGCAGGCAGACTGAGGCTGGACCGATAAGAAGAGGCTGATAACAGAAACGGGGAGCAGAGCTAATATACCCCATCTTCTTAAATGTGAAGACTTTTTGTTTTTATTAATGCCACTGCTCTCTCCATTGAGATGCAGGCAGATAGCAGGTGTAACCAGTGTAACGTTAAGATGTTGCTGATCTGTTTCTTTGGGCGACAGCAGCCTTTGTGAGCCTGGTGACCCTGAAACATTCATAACCACACTACCAGCCAGACAGCAGCGCAGCACGTCTGAGTCACTCTGAAAGAGCAATAACCCCGCCAGATGCAGAGACGCAGCCTGAGACTGAGAGGAATGAACAAGCACAGACTATACAACTCCTGCCAGACACACACACACACACACACACACAAACACACACACGGATGCAGCTGATAGAAAAGTTGTTTGCTTCTTTTGAATTCCGCCGGCAAAGGTGGATTTCAGTGCACCTGTTCCAAGTGTGGAGTCCTTGAGAGTTTTAAAGCCTGTGATTCAAACTATACCGACAAACTGCATCTAATATAATCCACAGTTACTACCCGCTTTCACATGAGTCATAGCGAGAGTCGCAGAAAGGAAACAAACACTGTGTATGAAGTGTTTGCTCAAGATGAGTTGACACCATTTAAATGGAACACAAAGGGACAGAAGGTCCCTGGTTAACAACACTTTGTTGTTTCTCCATTTTTCGGTTCGAGAAATACAGCAAGGCTCTGAAAACAACATAAAAAGTTCAGAATCAAATCTAACAGGCAGCGATAGAAGAAGAACTCAGACTGACGGTGTCACTTCAGTAAGTCACCGAGTAGCAGACAGATATAAATGACTGCACTTGCATGTAAGCAAGACCTAAACTGGTTCAGCTGTTGTCTGTCTGTTGTCTGTCTGTTGTCTGTCTGTTGTCTGTCACTTCTGACGTGCCGGAGAATCCCTTCACACTTGAATTTAAATTCAATCTTTTGTTTCTTGTGCTTATACCACTTCTTCTCAACTCCATCTGCCATCAGTAGCCATCAATACTGGGGTCGGTACCCAAAAAAGTAATTTATTACACATTACGTGCTACTTTTTAAACTGCAGTCCTAACCTCAACCCTATGCTTTTTATGCATATCAGTTAGAATGACTTTGTTTGCCTTCTTATTGGCAACAATTTAACAACAGCAGTATTTCCATACTCTGACCCTGCAGGACCCTAACCTGCAGGGTTAAGGTTAGGGTCCTCACTGATGGGGACTTAAGACTTCAAAGGGTTAAAAATTCATGCATGACATTGTCTACTGAGTCCCTTGTTTTGTGTGCATGGCCTGAGATGAATTATCGCACATATTACCAGTTAACAGTATAAATCCCAGGCTACAGTCCCACACACTAACACAAGTCTCCATCCTAATGAGGACACACACAACATCCTTCTTTTAGTGTTTAAGTACCAACGCAGAGCCGACAGGAAACAGCACAAAGAGCACTTCACAGAAAAATGCTGAGGCCACGAAGAGTCTGCTGTGATGAAGGCCGCGAGCGAGCCGACTGCTCACTTCTACTTTTGTTACCTGTTAAAAATGCGTCTGCTTGTCTGAGGTGAGCGTGCGCTTCATTACTAACTTTTTGTCAGCTGCATTTGTTTAGCTTAGTGGTTTTCTAACTTTCCAACATTTCACGACACATCCATCTGCAGGGAACAAGGCCTTTATGCTACCTAGAATGACATGAATGACAACTCTGATTTTGTGGTCAGATAACGGCGCTAACATGGCACCCACATTTCTTTTTCTTTTACCTTACAATTAGCCCACTCAAACTTGCATCCATTCATCCTCATCAGACAGCTGTTCTTTCTTTCTCTGGCTCACATCCCGTGATCTTTTACAGCGGGCAAAGAAGGGATCTTTGGTTTCCGAGCACTCGTTTGGCAGCAGTTAGCTCCTCCCAGCGAGTGACGCACTCAGGCTGAAAGCACCGGACACCCCCGCCCGGTCCAGCTGAAGTCATAAACAGGAAGCTTTTGGAGTAATTTCTCCTGATAGCTTCTGTTTTTTTTACTTTAGGTGGTTTTTTTAATGGTTTTTCCACAGTTTTACCCCTCACCTTTCAGTCAGCACATTTAATGAATGCAAATGCTGTTTGTGCTGTTACAGTAACAAAGTCTGGTTGACACAAAATCCCCTGGCACACATGAACTTGCCTCAAGGTGCACCAGTGTGTACACCAGTGTGCCTCACATATAAAGGTTTAAAGTGCTTCAAAGGAATGAAAACACATTAAAAACACGAGGACATTATTAAGAAAGTCGAGGTCATCTTAGCAGCAGTGGGTGCTGCCTCCTGGCCTTGATACTCTTGCCCTTTCATGCATTAAAATTCAAGGTAACATTCATATCCCCACTGCCCGAAAGTTGCAGACTGCCTTTCTATTTTTTCCTCCCTCCACAGGAACTGAAGTCAGCTGACTGCAGTGCATTTTATAACTGTATCACACGCCATAAAAAACAAACCCTGCATAAAATGAAGAAACATTTTGTACTTACGGGTCATCTGTGTCGCTCTCCATCTCGCTGTCCGCCCCACCCCTGTCTGCAGGGGGATGTCATTGGTCGGGGGAGGGCACGACGGCGACCCCCTCTCCAGGTCTGGAGGGCCTGTCCGCCCGTCACTCACCAGGGCTACGGCACAGCGGGGCTCTGGAAAAAAGAAAGAAGGTTTTTGTGCCGGTTAGTGGAGAAGCTTTATGAAAGTAACAGCGGCGCATGTGTAAACACGGGGCTACTCTGCATGCAGCGCGCTGATGGCAGGTACTCTGGCCAACTGTTTGTGGGAGGTGTGACAAGCTCTGACTCAATCTATGTTATAATCTACTGCTGTAGTAACAAAAATACTTCATGTAAGATGGAGGCAAACGTAAAGAAACTGTTCGATAACTAAATCTCTGCATTAAGGAAGTGTCTCCTTAAATCGAGACATCTTAGCTTTCCTTGTACAGTGCTCTGTCAGCTGTTAGCTCGGTGGGTTTACAGAGACGGGCTTCAGCTTCTGAATGCACTTATTTAGCAAACAGCGTCTGCAGCATTCACTGGGACAGGCTGCGTGGTGAACAAATCGAATAAAATTAAACTGGTACTGAGGCAGAAGGACATGGGTCTAAAAAATGAAGCCAGCAGTGGCAAAAAACAAGTCTTATGATGCAGGAGAGAAAACGACATGACTTATGACCTCAGTAAACACTGTCCTCGTGAGTTTATAGGCTCAGCTGCTTATTTTATTTCTTATTTAGTACAACATGATGTTCATTTTGTAACTTGGTGGAGTCTGACCACAGCGATCCTCATCGGCGTCCAAGGGAGTTATCGATTCCACTTCACAGGCATTCACAGGCCACAGAGAGCTTTTCTTTTCTCTCTTTCTTCTCTGTTGGGTTCTGTGCAGTTATTATTGAACTCATAATTTTTATGCATTTAAATGTCAAACTAGAGTGCAGACGTGGCCTAAAATAGAAAAACAAGAGTCTGAATTCTACACGTGAACGTTTAACTGCTGAAATAAAAAATAATAACAGATACCAAGCAGGGTGTGCTTCGGCACATGCTTAACTTTTGATTGACAGCTCTTACACAGTGACTAACCACACCCACCCTAAGGCGTGACATGCCTCTTTTTGACCCGTTACACAATAAACTTTGTGCTGCAGTTAATTAAAAAAAAAAGAGTTAATTAGCGACCAAAGCCATCACCCCATCAGGATCTGCACTGTCCTCACTGCTCAGATGTGGAAGCCACATCTTTTTTATACAGTCTGTGTACATAACAGATTGTTAACCAAGCTAGCTAGGCGTTAGCTCATCTAAATATAGTCATATCTGGTTTCACAAAACAAAGACGGCAGCGGGCCAAATACCAAACCCTGAGCTTCAAAATGGTACTCCAAAAACCAGCGGGAGATGTTTTGGTTGCTACACTGAATATTTATAAATAAGCTAACTTTGGCTATGAATGCTGGGTGTGCAGCATGGTTAAATACTTTGAATAAAAATGAGCAATAAAATAAAAACAGTCTATGCTTATACATCATTAAGCAGCAAGCGGTCTGCCAAGAGAACGTTTCAGAAGAGTGCGTGGATAATTTCAACGAGCAGCTCAGCTCATTATGACCAGCTATTCAGTTTGTAGATCAGACGAATCAAGCCATTTTAAACTGTGTCAATATTTACAGGTCCTAAATTGTGATTTTCCTCACACTTGCTCATCTGCAGTATACACTGTTACAGAAGGTCATATTAAACATGGTCAGAGTTTTAAAGCATGAGGTCAGCATTTATAAATAATCCCTGAGTGAAAAGCTCAGAGTATGGGACAGTTTGTACTTTTGGATTCCACCTGCTGCTCCAAACCTTCTGTTTGTGAGGAGCAGCCAATCAGATGAAAGCTGGCTAAAAGAGGGAGGAGCTAAAACTGCTCGTTCAAGACAGAGGACGAACTGAGCGGCTGCACCAACGCCCAGTATCAGATAAATAAGGATTATTTTGAACTGCGAATCATGCAAAGCTACTCTAGTAGAGAACCCAGAAAGAGAGATGGAATGCAAACCCTCTTTTAAACAGCCTACAGCTGTTAGAAATATGACTTAAAAGCCTAAAATAAGGTCCCATTAAGAGATATGCTGAAGAGATTTTGTTAGCTTCTGGCTTACTGACCACCCCCACCTGCTCAAATCAGTCTCTGAATAGATTTCAGCACGTGACTCAATAAACAGTGTTATCAACAATGTTACGGGAATAATAATGGTGTGAACACCAACTGTGGTGATTCGCAATCCTGTCGCAACTGTTTTGGGAAACACTGACTTGGCTGTTGATTTGTACTTGACTGTTTTGGCAGCCGTTATTTGAGAACATATCCCTGCATGCCGTTTCCTGTTATGAATAATTTATTGTGGGAAAACTGTTTATAAAACTGTTATAAGGGCACGAGTCAGTCTTCTGTGTATCTCTCCTGGATGAAACCCCGTGACGTCACGTGCACAGAAAAGGAATATGGGGCCATTTGGTACCTTTGCTCTGATTGACAAGCTGCTGGCCATCAGCAGGCTGGGCGGCCGCTCCTGATTGGCTGGGCTCCAGGAAAGGGACGAGCGAATGCCAAGGGAACACTGGCACCGAGCGAGGCTCCACGTTGGTCCAAACTGTGGGAAGAGAAGGGAAAGGGAGAGAGAAAAATGAAATGTCATCGTGTTTATCTGCCTCAGTATCACAGCCTGTAAACAGAAAGGATCACTCTGCCCTCTGGCAGTATGTGCAGCCCTGTGTGACCATTACTGCTGCTGAAGCGATACTAAAAAAACACACTCAAACAAAACCTGCCTGCTCTGAAGACCATGAATGGACTTGTGTACTCAGTCACCTATACAGCCCCTATCTGCAGCGCACACACACACACATGTGCAGACGAACCCTCAGGATCACGGGAGTTGAGGGGTCATGTGGTGCGTGATGTGATGAGGGAACCTGTTATTTTATCCACACAGATCCAGGCTCCAGTCTGCTTGCTGTCTAGACTGCCGCCGAGCTTCAGACTCCCGGCTGAACTGTCTCCGTAGTGGGATCTATTTCAAGCTGACACGAACGACACTGGAACAAAACGCTGTGATTTCTACAGCAAAACTTTAGAGGAACTTCTCAGGCTGTCAAAGTTTATCACAGTGCACCAAGGGTCCAAAATAATTACAGGAGCTGACAGCATTTCCCCCCAAAATATCCTGTGAAATTACAGAGAAGTCGTTTTTTTTTGTGTCTGTACGTGACGGATATTCCAGGTAAATACTGCTGACGTCAGGTGGAGGGAGGAGCTCGACACGGGAGACAGTTCAGAGCCAAAGTCTTCAAAGTCGTCCTTTAACCATTTTAACAGCACAGTTCTTTTCACCAGGTAACCTCTGTAAGATTACAATTAATGCTCACATTTATATACAAAGCATCCTGTATGTGGGATCCTGTAATATACCATTTTAATAAAGAGTAATTTTACAATAATTTACTGGTAACTTTTTGATAGATGAACTTTTTTTTTTTTTAAACTTATTTTTGGGCTGAACAAAACAATGAAATTTATGCAAAACAGAAACATGTAAAATGTATCCTTTAATACATCGATATGATAAGGTTACTTTTACGGTCCTCTGCAGAAATGGATACTTTAATGGTAATTTTTTTCTGCCAGATATTTACTGTAAATTTTACAGTGTACATATTTTTTCTTTGAGTATTTACTAGACGAGCTTTTTTCCAAATATATCAGAATATATACAAACACAGATCCATGAATACAATAATTTAACTCCGCTGTAAGCCATCGTTACATCAGAATAAACTCTTCACTGTCTGAGTCCGGTGAAAACTGGTTTCCAGTATTTCCCAGGATGATCCAGCATGTTGGTAAAGACTCAAAGATCTCAACAGCCCTGAATGCACTGACTTTTTTTATAGTCCACAGAGAGTCTGGATGCTGGTACATATTTTTGCCACCACTCATTCTGAGCTAGGGTGGTTCCTGGCTGAATGGCCCTCTGGGGATCAGATCTGGGGATCAGGCATGTTTAGGTCACATACAGTAAAGACAATAGAGTCTTTGGCCTTTTTTAAACTAAAATCAATGCATTTTCCTGTTACTTCTGCCCATTTTATGAACCAAAAAGTTGATTTTTTTTTTTTACTCCTGAGTAAATGAAAGCCTAATTTTATTACAGTACTGGAAGCAGGAGGGGATTTTTCCTTTGGGGCTGAGACCTTTTTGGAGTGCACCAAAGGTTCCTGTATATGAAGTAAAAACCCTGCATAGCTTTTGCTCAGTGACGAACCCTGGAAACACAAAGAGATTCCCATTCACCTCAGCTGTTTTCTTCTGGTGTTTAAGGCTGCGTAGTGAATGTGAGCATGCTGACACCCTAAACCAAGGTGGTGAACACAGCACAAAAGAAACCTGTCACACACCAGCATGCTGGCAGGTACAATCACAGGGCTGATGGGAACAGCTCAGCTGCACGAACTGTTAAACTGCTGATTTGCTGTTGAAGCTGAGAACACTTTTTTTAGTTATATCATTCAGATATCACAGCAGCTATTGTGGCGGTCTTTGACTTTATTTACTATTAGCAAAGACTTCAGTTTCACCCCCAGCTCCCTGCTCCTCCCCTGCCTGCAGGTCCAGCCTGGAGGAAACGGACTGGCTGTGAACAGCAGCGCCGAGATGTCCAGTTTCCATTTGCATTTATAATTATATAATGAAGTATTAAAATGGTCTAAATATAGCTAACCATTTGCCAGCCACTGCTCTTCTAAATGAAGATCTAACTACTGCTGAGCTACACAAGTAAGAGAAAGCCCGTGCATCCTGGATGTTGTGCAGCTGCTGTTATTTTCACAGAAATCTTTTAAATGCTGATTCTCATGTCACATGACTGTTATCACACCACTGAGACCTCTGCACTGCTTACTGCAAGTCTGTACTACAGACTGCATGGGGAACTTCAGCTGAGGAAGTGAAGCTTATTCAAAGTCTTTACACACCACAAGATGCTTTGTTAAGATGCCTGGGAAAGTCCTTAAATGCAAAACAATATTCACACGTTGTTGCTGTTTTCCTTGTTATTTGGTGGGCTGGAGGTAAAAATCCAGCTGCACTGCTCTTAAACTTGTAGGGCTGAGTGACATTTTAAGGCAGAGTTACCACATTTGATAGCAACCATAGCAACTGTCCGTTACACAAACACGACATAAACGGTCCCAAAGGCGATTATCCTGGATTTCTGCGGCTGTCGAATTACAGGCAAGTCTTTGGTTATTTATGCACTGATTCACTGAAACATATACCACACTTCTCTCATGATAAACTGATTCATACTGGGGGGGGGGTGTCATTATTATTTGATACATCACATGACTTCTGGACACCTCATCCTCAAACTAAAGGCTTATTCAATACAAGAAATCCTTAAAGCAAAACCTGTGGGACTTCATCTGGATGTGAGTGTGACATTATTGTTTTATATCACTGTTAATAAATGTGTTAATGCACATTTTTAATGTGAACCCCTCTGGAAGGAGCAGCTGTGCTTTGTGTTACAGCTGATGGGGGTCCTGGTGAATAAAAAGGTCCTGATGCAGATATTTTTAAATGTGCAGAATACTCTGTGAAGATATTTCTTGAATTGGCTGTGAGACCAAATTAATAATAATGAAACTGTTTCCAGTGAAATGTAACTAATGACAGTCTGCTAGTCTAAATGAGCAGCTCAACAGGATATGGTTATAATGTCATTACTGTATCAACCCTGTCCCACATTATTGTAACAATAAAGAAGCGTGAATGTCAAACTGTGACCTGGTGAAAGTGCACACTCAGCGCTCTGTTTCCATCCACAGTTGTGGTCAAATATACCTAATTACTACGACCTGCCCCCTAACCCCCTAACCCTGCATAAGGACTAAAATAACTCACATTAATCAAATGTGCATTAGGTGATCTTTTAAAACCCTGTAAAGAATCAAACTGCAGTATTTTATGTTTCTCTCACTAAAACAATGCCATTCAGTTAAATTTAATCTTATTTACTCAGACACTCAGAGTAAACACTTACACAGCACTTTATACTGAAAATTTGATATTGTAACACTTCAACGTTATAGACAGACACCCAATAATGAGCAAGCAGTTGGCAACAGTGGGGAGGAAGACCTTCCTTTTAAAAGGAAGAGATGTCCAGCAGAACCGGGCTGTGACCAGTTTGGCGTTGACAACAAAAACACAAACTACAGGAAACAGGAGACATGAAGTTTCTGACACTCTGCCGCCATATATAAAGCACAAGGAGCGAGGAGAGGGGAAGTCCCCCGGCAGCCTGAGCCTACAGCAGGATAACTAAGGCATGGTTTTTATCACAGAGGAAGTTTGAAGCTTGATCTTAAAAACAGAGAGGATGCCTCTTGTGATTTATAAGCCATTAACTGGATATAACCCTCGCTCATCACACCCAGTTTCAAAACACTAAGATGGCGACAGTGAAAACGCTCAGCGCGAGGGTGACGTCACCGTGACTATGTCGATATTTTATACTCCATGTGGCCGCAACCTCCCAAACTATGACCAAATGCAAGGCCGGCGAGTGGGATTATCCTTCGCTTTAGCGTACGTGAAGTATAAAAATAGGACATGCTAACGCCCTGAAGAGGTGAAGCACCAATACTGTAATTAAGCAATGACAGCCGTGAGTTGTGAAAGTATCAGAGAGAGGCACTACTCGGATATCTTTATCAGATGTTTTTATCGGTTTACTTTATCGCTCAGAGTTTTGACACGCAAAAGGCTGCACTGATAAAGAAATGCACACGGTGGGGCGAGCTATGCATCTGTCCTGTGACTGCACATTACTACCACTAGACTCTTCCTAAGAATCCCTCCCGTGGGTGGAAACCATCGCAACACAACAGCTCCTGAGCTACTTCTGAGCCCTTATCCGTCCTCCTTCTCCATCACTGAGGACTGCAGACGTACTCAGAGAGAGCAGTAATCAAACTTGTGATGCTAATGCAGCTGCACTTGAGCTGGGCTATATTTAGGAGAGATCTTAGCCACGGGGCCCGCGATGGCTCTAGGTGTTTTAAAAAATGTATGGCGGAGGAAACGTTACGCTACAGAGGCAGGTGGCTGTTGGCAGCAGTGCGAGGGATGTGGGAGAGAAAAGTGCACACCGGTAATCAGCTCGGGCCTGAACGCTTTACTGCACTAATTCTACCGGTGGAAACAGAGTATCCATGACAACACGCCAGCAATACGATTACTCCTTTTTCTGCTGAGAGCAATGAAACGCATTCACATCACGCTGGACCTGCCCTTAATGCCCTGTCTGAGGTTGTTGATTGTCTGGAATGAGTGTGTGTGTGTGTGTGTTGTGTGTGTGTGTGTAGGAGGTGTGAATGTCCTTGTTGCTCTCTGCACTCCCGCTCTCAGTCTTGCGTGTCTAGACGTGTCGATATTCTCGCCCTCTTTAAGTTTAAAGTGAAACACCCCTTATCTCTCACTCACACACATGCGTGCTCACACACATGCGTACGCACATATTAAAAAAAAAAAAAGGGCGACACCCGCCGCACACTCGATAACTGTGACACTACACACACTGAGTCACAGATTACACACAGCGAGCAGCGGGTCTGAGCGGTTGCCAGAGCGACTGATGTATCAAAGCTTTTGATATTCATACCTCAGAAGAAGCTGTTTCGCTTTAAAGTCGTCTTTAACATTTGAGCCGAGACAAGACAATCACAGAGGAGGGTATGAAATGCTAAAATAAGGTGCCCAAAGATCTCCCAGGAGTAAGGCTGCTACCTTTGCCTCTCGTATTGACGGCTTTAAACCAAATAAATATAACAGAGGGACGAAGCCTCAGCTACTCCCTTCCTTCACTTCCTGGACTTCACATTTTGAGTCCTCCACATTTGCACCCTGGCTGTTGGACTCTGGAGACAGAAGGGAACTCCAGGGACTGTACAGGTGTAACACACAGGCAGCGATACCTGCTAATACTCATCAGGACTACACAGCAAACCATATTATTTATCAGATAACTGCATTAAAAATGTTCCAAAAGGTACCAACACCCCGACCACAGTCCAGCTCTAATAAGACAGCGGCTGCATCGCGGACGTTTTGCTGTTGTTAACGCTCGTTTTCTGTCATGGTCCGGGGTTTGTGGACCCTGTGTGTTTTTTGCTTTGCTTTTAATTTGTCTGTTCTGGGGGGTTTCTTTTGTTGTGGTTTTTTAGGTTGTTTCTAGTTCCTTGTGTTTTCTTGTGTCTGGTCTGCGTCTCTGTTCCCCTGAGTCCCTTCCTGTTTTATTTTGATAGTCTCGTGTTCCCTGTGCTTTGTGTCTAGTTTTGCTTCCCTTGTGTCATTAGGTTCATCTGGTTCACCTGTCGTCCCCTGGTGTTTTCACTTGCCCTAATCCCCTAGTGTGTATTTAAGCCCTCAGTTTTCCTCTGTTCCTTGTTCGGGTCCTCGTCTTTCATCTGTGCTGATGACTGCTGTGGGTTTTGTTTTCGAGTTTTCTAGTTTTTTGAGTTTTTCCAGTTTAGTTTTGTGTTTCCAATCCATTTCCAATCTTTAAATAAAAGTGTAAAGCACACGTCCGCTCTTGCCGGCGTCCTGCTGTGAGGTCCTCCCTGCCCTGCCTGCAGCACCCAGCACCCAGCAGAAAGACGATTAAAAGTGGGCAGCGTTTTCGGCTAATGCACATTTTCTGCCCCTGGACGTACACGTGCAAAGCGCCGCTCAGCACCTCCACTTAAGCTCGCAGAGAGAGTGGAGTCTCTGTTTGCCATATAAATAAAAGAAAACCTTCTCCACCATCAACAAGTCCAAGCTGGGATAACACGCACTCCGCCCTTCATATGTCAGCGGCAGAGATGGATGCGGGCATCAGGAGGAAAGGGCACAGGTGAGAGAAGTTATGCTGATGTACTGAACATTTGTAATCACTGAGAGATAATAATAATAATTTATTATTGTGACATACAGTCTCTTACTCTCTCTGTCTGCTGCCTCAGAAGCTTTCTGGCATCTTAATATTAAATAAATAAATGTCCACGTTTGTGTTCTTTTGTCTGGCGTGTGCATTTATCAATCATTCACATCATGGCTCCTTTCATTCATCAAATCCTGAAGAACCCCGTCTTAAATTCATCTGCAGCTATGTCTGTTTATTATCACCTATGCGACAAAATATTCTTCTTCTGCATCACTTCAATATCAAGTGTGAAACCAGCCTATAAATTGCCAATATCCTGCACTTTCAGAACACTTTCAGTTTTCAGATTCACAAAGTGGTGCATTAAAATGACACAAAATGAGAAATCAGGCATTTTAAATGGAAACAATCTTCGTCATTCATATATTCAAAGTAACATTTCAGAGCTCGCCCGGGCTGTCATATTACAAAGTTGGCATGGAAACAAGCATAAAGTAGACGATGAACCCAAGAACCTCCATTTCTCGCTAGCTAATTTTCCTGCATCCCACCACCTGACTGGGTGAGAGGACTCGTTTCAGCTGGTCTCAGCTTCACACAGAGTCAGGGATAAGTTCAATTAAAGCAGTAAAGAACATTGAAATTAGCTTTCTGTCATATGTGTTATGAACAGTGTTGGTTGGGTCAGTGCTGGTGCTCTGCTTCCTTCCTAATTGCCTAGCAGGGGCGCAGCAACTGTCCAAAAACCACAGCTCAGGTCGTGCTAAGGTTATGACAGTGAACTACAGTCCACTGAAACTGGGTGTGTGAAACATTTGGGTTCACTGAACTAAAGATGAAAAAAAAAGAAAACTAATGAAAATGTGGAGAAAATGTCCTCAGTTTTAGCCTCTCTCAGTGAGGTCACATTCGTAAACAGTCATGTGATCTGTGCACGACTCTGACTCGACCGCCTTCTTCTATCGTAATGCTGAACTTCTTCAATCTGCCCCGATCGTAATAATCAGAAAGACTGAAGCAACAAAGCTAAAGTGAAAGGAAACATTTTCCAACAATAAAACTAAAAACTAATAAAAACGTTACAAAGATATACCAAACTATAACTATGGCTGTCACATCATCAACAAGAAAAGTAGAAAAACCTTTTTAACCACGGGCCGGCTCTCCTGGTCATCGTCAGCTCTTAAACAAAAAGTAAACTCCGTGATTCTGATGCGTTTCATCGGGCGAGTAACTCAGCGCGGGGTCGGGAAAGACGGCGCTGCGATATTGCAAATGTTTTTATGGAGGCTTGGTCTCAGCTTCAGGACTGTTCCAGCCTTGCTCTCCAACACGCGGGGCTGAGGAACACAGGGCCCACAAGGCTAAAGCATCATTTGTAGCACCGCACTGGGAAATTTCATTTATATTTGGTGTGCGCTGGTGTGTCTGCATTGCTCCCCATCAGGAGCGACACCGAGCTGTTCATGCTGGACAAAGGATTCAGAACCAAGTGAATCTATGCACACAGTCACACTGGCAGAAGACTAACGTCTAGAGCTTACTGAGCAAGCCGCATACAACTACAACCCACTCTGTTTCACACATTTATGGCCATTATGCTAATAAAATAAAATACATTTCAGCTGCGTACCGAACAGACCTGTGACAGTTTGTGGGATCTGTAGTTACATGTCTGTGAAGGTCAAGCTACACTGTGGTCTGTGGCATAGATTTAAAATCATAGTAGCATAAATCCAGCGTAAGCAGGGGACATTAGTGTGCAGCTAAAATCACAAATAAGGGCCAGAGGAAGGGGAAGGTTGAAGCGGGTGATTTATGAACAGGAAGAGCTGATTCATTTCAGTAATCACCAGAGTAATCTACCCAGAGCAGACTTGACGAAGGTGCAAATAATCTGCTAAGAACCCCAGCTAAGTTTCCTACTTGGTACTTGTAACTGCTGCCTTACTTTAAAGAGTAAATTTACTGCCAGTGGATGGCCATGGCTTCAGTCCCTGGCTCAGTAACAACCAACAGATCCCAAACTTTTGGCACCACTCTCAGAGCTGAGAGCCATCAGTGATTACACGCTTATGCCAAATAAATTAGCTGTTTTCACACATGCGGCGCAGCCCTGAATTTTCCCTATCACCGAACAGAAACCCGCGTGAGAAGGCAAATGTCTGACACAGTCAGATCGAACGTTTGCCAGTCTGTAACCTGCCAGCTCCCCAATACATCTGTGTGGTGTCAGATTATGCTGATGCGAGAACAGAGCAGATAACTGCCCAGTGCATTCGCGACTACACAGTGGGCGTCATGTGCGCTCCCTCCTGCATGCTCCATCCAGGCAGCTCCCTCACCTAAACCACAAGGAATACTTCCAGTAATGCAAATGAAACAGATCCCTGTGAGGAACCGTGGAAAATATCCCTGACTCTCCTGAAACTGTCATGTGTGAAAACACATGCAACTGCAGCAACTACTGCAACCATCTCAAGCATTAAACTCTGCAGTAAGTACTAACCTACCTCCAAATATGGCTCATTTTTCCCTGCACAGCTTTAGTAAAAGCCAACAGTAGCTGAGGGCTTTGTGCTTCCTGTCATGAGTAAATCTGTCCTGTAATGGATCATCTGGGAGGTACTGTCATATAAATAGTGGTGCACTCTGTCTCATTTGAGGACTGAAGATATCCATGTCTTATTAGACTTTAATACAGATGATTTATGATTGGCCCACAACCTTTAGAGAACCACAGAGTTCATCACTTCCTCCTAAACCCGGCCTGACATAAGAAGCCTCATTAGAAGACAGCTATTCTCTCTTCTCATAAGTATCAGCTTACAGACCTCGTAATATTTACCAATTATGGAGAAGCGCTCAATCTTTCTTTGCTTTCTCCCTCGTGCAAAAATGCGTCTTCTGACATTTACAGCACAGCTTGTATGTAAAGCCTTTTCTGATGGTATAATATTGATAACCAAAAGGAAAATAAATATAGCACTGCTTGCATTTCAGCGTGGGATTGCGGGTGTTGCATGTAATTTACGTATAAAATGGGAAATTCCCACACAGAATTGCAGACGTATAAACAACAATGTTCAACCCAAAGCAGCACCGGTAACGAACGCCTGGTCGTAAGAAGTAACAAAAGAAACGAGGCCCGAGAAAAGAAAGCCACGAACACAGATGGAGCAGAAACGGACAACGCAGCATCCCCTCCCCGGGGGGTATAAAATCCCCCTGTGGGGAGCAATTAAGGGAGGGGTTTCCCCAATCTTTCAAACCCTGAACTCTTTGATATCCTCAGGACACAACAAAATCTGAATGTGAGATCTGAACTGGACCCAACACAAACAACCACTACGTCTATATTTTATTCATCTGTGACTCGTCTTCTCTTTAGCTGTTAATCTGCATTAACGTAATTACTTCCCCTGTTTTTTAGAAGTCTGTGTGATATTTTCAAAATAAACTTGTACCATTCCCAATAAAACATCAGTTCTCCGTGAAGCCCCAAAAAAAACAGAGAGGAAAAACAAAAAGCCATCTGAAAGCAGGGGGACAATAATAAAGTGTACGAGTTATAGCCAAAGCACTGATGAGAGCGCTGTAACCCTGGAGAGCACGCATACTGTACATGCTGCACATCTCTTCACACTTCAGGCTCAGCTGACTCTGAATCTGACAGAAGACCACAACGAAATGACCTCACACTGACAATGCCCCTCATCTCTTACCGGTCCCTGGGCGTCCCATGATGATTTGCTTGCGTGGGGCGGGGTGAGGAGACTCCGCTGGCAGTATGAGGGGCAGCAGGGCCGTTGGCGTGGGATGACAGGCTACCGGCTGTGGCAGCGCCCCTCCAGAGGCGTCCTGGTGTCCCTCGGGTCTTCCTCTCCCTCTCCCTGCCTCCGGAACCAGACGAGGACAGCACAGAGCTCGATGATGAAGACATGGACCCGGGAGTGGAGGGGCTGGAGAGGGAAGCATGGCCGCCTGTGGCTGGAGTCAAGGACTGCGGAGAGACATCAAAAAGAATATTTATAGTATTTTAAGGAAATGTGGATTTTTCAAAACATCCTGCAGCTGGTAACACCATTTCCAGGTGTGAAACGGTTTCAGAGCTGTTTAATCTCACTCCTCCAACTCCGGGTCTCACAGCCCAAAATGCAAAATGTACAAGGTTTAGGTGATAATGACATCTAGTCCCGTGCACAACTGTAGGCTATTCTGGATTCATCATGAATATCACCAGGGAGGCACCTGATCAGTTCCCAAATTATTCTTCAGGCAGAAAAATCTTTGGAGCAAGGAGGCCCCAGCAGGGACTTGATGTCAACATCATGAAGTCAGTCTGGGAATGCATGCACACCTGTCCACCTGTCATAGCTTATAAAAATCTACCTGGAGGATCTGGCGCTGTTTTAAAGAGACAGTTCACCTCGAGGCCTATAGACCTACTTATCCATCCAGATTGTTCTGGTGTGAACTGCATAGTTTTCAAGAGGTCAGCCGCCTTTGTGATTGTGATAATCAGTCTTTCCAGAGGTCATAACCCATTAGGGCTGCTCACTTATACCAAAATCCTAATATTGCAACCAGAATCATTTAGCCCAATTTCTCACAGACTTTGGAAAAACTGTGGATTTATTAAGGTTTGGGGAAAAAAAAAAAACTGAGTGGATTTCCCTCAATAAATACTGTGACCTAAACCTCCTGCAGCCAAATGGAGAGAGACTCTGGGCTTTTATGGAGAGAACAAGGAAAGGGAGCATTGAAGCAAAGTAGAACCTGGGACAACGGCTGTTTTGTCTCGACCGTCTTGTTTTTATCAATGCTGGAAGCCAAAATTGTACTCTAAATTAAAATGAAATTACGTGTACAGCCCTATGACGCAGTTACTCAAAAAACTGGCAAACACTATTGTTATCTTCTTTCTACTGAAGCACACCGGCCAACCAGAAGAAGTGCTCGGATGGCTAGCACGATAACGGAGGGGTCCCCATTAATGTTCATCATGCCACCATGACCACAGGTCACGGGCAGACGTACGCCTCCTTCTACATGTGGTTCAACGTTTGCAGAAAGAAAACGACTCGCTGCTACGTGAAACCATTTCTGGATTTCTTAGGACACTGCTGCTGAAAAATACTACTAATAAATGCTGCTTAAAATAGTGTTTGTGTGAAAATAGGCTGAGTGAATATTATCATTGTACAAAAAATACCCCAAAAAAAGACATTTATTTCACTAAAATTCAGCTTGGATCCTTTTATTGGTGAATAACTGATAGAAACTGTGAGCTAAGGGGATGTGAGCTGTTAGGATCACTCTACTGAAGGAACACGGCGCTCACACCAACTCTGCGTTAGCTTAGAAAGTTTCCTCACTTGATTCTGTTGTCCTGACATCTGCCAAAGCTCTGCATCATGATATAATGTAAAATTACATAAATGAAATATAAAAAGGCTTCCTTACCGAGCTGGATGTGACCAGGACAAGTGTGGATGTGGGGTTGCGGAGGAGAACTGCCCCGTTGGTGGCTGCTCCGTTGATGGGGACGGGGGCCTGCAGGCCTGGGGGGGCTGCGTGCTGGATGTGCTCCCTCGACCTGCTTCTCTCTCTCTTTCCTAACGGGCCATCAGAGAACTTGGCCAAGGGCACATCTGGGTTGCGTACAATGACCGGGGAATCCCGGAGGGGGACGATGCGGCGTGGGGAGGGCTCCTGGGGCAGTGGTGAAGGAGGAGTGGGAGAGACTAACATGGGTGGAGGCGTGGAGGCGGCAGAGGATGGTGGCCTGCTGGTGGCGCTACGAGGACGGGGAAAGGAAAGTGAGGAAGGTGTTGTGGGCTGACTCTGGGGGGAGAGGACTCTGAAGGCAGCGGGGCTGTGGCCCAGGGGTGGTTCTCCCACCACCCCGCTCCCAACGCCCACCAGCTGCTGTTGCTCAGGTTTGGTCTGGTAGTCCTGGACAGCAGGAAGTGGTGGGGGCGGGTGGGAGTCGAACTTCCTCTTGCTGGGGCTCATTGGGACTGTAAAAGTCAGGTTGGTCTGAAAAGTGGGCACGATCCCTGACAGGTGGCGCTCTCTCTCTGCACCTGGCGTACCCATCTTAGTACCACTAAGCTGTCGGGGGCGGCGTGGAGTAAGTGAGGCAGTAGCAGTAATGGGGCTGAAATTGGCAGGGCGGAAACCAAAGAGTGGAGAGGGTGAGGGTGATGGTGTTGGTGAGAAGGGTGACTGGTTGGAGATGGGGGAAAATGAGGGTGTGCCGGAACGAGAGCCCCCAAGAGACACGAGCATGGTCGCCGCCTCACATTCATCGAAGTCAAAACGAGAGAGGTCCTGGGGGAGCAGCGAGGGAAGGACGAGGCGGGGGCGAGAGTCCCCTCCGCGGCTGCTGGCCTCACTGCTCTCCCGTGATGTCTCATCCCAGTCAAACTCTGAACTGGCTCTCCCACCGCTGAGTCGGAGGTCAGATGGTGTTAGGGTCCCTGTGCTGCTGGCTCCCCCTCGATCCCGGCCACCTCCACTCGCTTCCATCTCCTTGGTCCTCATGGAGAGGTGTCTGGAGCAGTATCCTCGTCGCTGGGACTCTTTGGAGCAGCCTTCCCGAGAGCACAGCCTCCTCCACTGCTTCCCGTTGAACTTCTTTCGAATGCCTGTCGGCGTGCACACTACGTCTCCCTTCTTGTATTTCTGCTGGGCAGCTGTCAGCGGAGTCCGGGAACGTGACGAGGAGGAGGAGGTCGACCCTGATCCGGATCCACCACCTGCTCCACTGCTGGCAGAACCTCCCCCTGACGTCTTATCGACTCTGGAGGAGGATGTGGTGGAAGAGGAGATGGGAGGGAGAGGAGGAAGCTGAGAGGTGGTAATGACAGCGCCAGCGGCTGGGTCAAGGCCTAACAGTACAGGTGACGGAGGAGGGTGGGGGTTCAAGGTCAGGTGGGCAGGGGGAATCCCAATGCCCCGCACCACAGACAGGTGGGGGTGGGGGTTGAGGTAGCCAGACGGGGGCTTAGAAACAATGTGATGGTGTTGGGGAACTGCCATTGGTTTGGCCCCGGGTATGATCGGTCCCACTGGGACCATGCTGAAGTGGGACACTTCCATGTCTTCTTCAGGGGTGAGGGGCATGTATGGGTGATGCTGCTGCTTTGCACTGTTCTCCCTTTCTCGATCTCTTTCCCTCTCTCTTCCCTGGTTTCTCTGGGGGTCCCTCTCTCTCTCCAGGTCCTTCTCGATTTCCCACTCTCGGCCAGGAGCCAGACTGAGGACTGAAGCTGGAGTAACTTGGGAGGTGATGCTGTGGCCCGATGTAGAGGAAGCAGGAACCATTCCTGGGTAGGGTATTCCTCTTCCTAACACCGATCCCATGCTTGGGGTCATTCCTCGACTCAAGTGGCTCACTTCCACATCCATGTCTTCCCTTTCCTCCCGCTCTCTCTCCTGGTCTCTCACCCCCTCTTCTCCTTCATGCCCCCCAGCAGAAGGTAAATCCAGGTCCCAGGGCGGCACCAGAAGCCGGAGTGTTTGTCGGGAGACCCACACTGCCTGGGTAGCGCCTCTGCCATCTCCTTCATCATCCAGTGAGTGAGGCCTTTCTTCAGACAGCAGGACCCGGTAGCGGTTAGCCACTGCTGGGTGTGGGTCTACCTGTGTCACCACACCTTCTCGGTACCACTGCCACTGGCCCTCGCAGCCCTCCTCGTTGCCAAATGGCACACAGACACGGGTGCCTATGGGTACTGGATGCACACCAGGTGGCGGGGCATCTAAGATAATGTCCACCACCCCCGGGGGGCTGTCATGTCTGTATGGATAGCGGCACAGCATCTTCTCCCCGTTGAGCTGCACCTCCAGGCTTCCACATTCACCACTGACCTTACGGACCACACCAGCCCGGAACACCAAGTCGTGCCTCCTGTCGCCTCCTCCCTCCTCGTCACTTCTTCTCCTGAGCTGGCGGGCAAGGATGCGCTGATTCTTCAGCCCTTTGGCCAGAGCATCGGACAACGCGTCAGGGAGACTGGACACTGTGTGTGCGGACATCTGAGGGTGTGTGTCACCAACTACCTCCAGGTCAGCCGAATGCTCACTGGCTGTGTCTGTTGAGGAACAGCGGGGCAGTGGGCTTGGGGACACCTGCTCTGCATCTGCCACCCCTTGACCTCCTCCAGGCTTTTCCCCTCCTAGTGAAAGGGTCGGAGGTCCCGGGGAGTCCTGAGATCGCTCTCCGCTGGTGGTCTGACCGTGGAAGTCATCCATCAGGCTCCTGCTCTGACAGTTTCCATCAGAATGCAAGACGCTGATGTCGAATCCTGGACCCGCTGACTCCTGGCTGAGGACTCCGCCGCTCAGAGGAAAAGGAGGGGACGTGCTAGATGCAGGGTTGCTATGGTTACCAGTAGTATTAGACGAGCAGTGTTCGGAGGTGTACTTCTTTTTGGGGACGCGGGCCTTGAAGGTGGCCGTTTTCCGGCTGGAGGCGGGATTTGGGCTGTTGTTGGCGCTTGGTGTACTACTGTTACTACAACTGCTACCGCTGCTGTCACAGTGGCTGCTGCCGCCACCGCTGCTCGCAGCAGACCTCCCTGATCTGTCATCGGAGGATGACGACAGTTTCCCCATCACTGTCGCTTCTGACAGCCCCTCCCCGTCTGAAGAGTCCCGCGCTCTGGCTGCGTCCACCTGAGATGGCTCTGAATGCGAGCTAGAAGAAAACGAAGATGAGGGCGTTCGGTTTTGCGGGGACCTGCTCCTGTCTCTGTTCTCGTCTGAATCCCTCTTCTCTCCTCCTTCCGGGGCATCCCCCGCTCCTCGCCGCTTCCCTCCTTTTGCCCGGGTGGAGGGAGGGGAGCGCCGGCCCTGCTTTTTTATCGGCTTCATCTTTTCATCTAGTTGCTTTTTCTCCAAACAACTCCTTTTATTTATTTATCCCAGAGATTCTCCTTGGCGTTCCTCTCGTGCTCTGCCTCGTTATTTCCTCCTCCTTTCCTTTCTCTCTATTTTCCTTCTCTGCCAGGCCCTCTCACTCTCATCCTGTCTCGTCTTCGTTGCGCGACTTCGGCACTTGCCCACCTTATTCCAGAGACTCTGAAACGAGAGGGGGAACAGGTGAGCGCAGGTTACTCGTGCAGCAAACACACTCGGACAGAAACGCCACTCAAAGTGATTTCTGAAAATATTCAAACGACGGCAAGTAGTTAAAAATAAAAACACAGCAAAGATTAAAAAAAAATAAGAGTAAGAAACAGTTAAATTATAATTCAAAGAAATGTATTCCCTGCTAAATGATGCGCCATCGTATTAGAGTAGTAATGAACGTGACTCACCTACAAATTCATTACACATTAATTCATTACATAACAGGTTCTACTCACATTACACAAGACCTACATCCATACCAGGTATATACTGAAAACAGGAGGCCATATTGTAGGATAAACACAATGTAGGCTTACGGCACGGCATGGAAATAGTGAGGAGCACTCTGCAATTTGCCCAGACAAGCCTCTCTGCATGCAACCCTGTCACACACTCTCTCACACTCACGCACACACTCCTGGTTGGCCGGGGCAGTAGAGGCGGGGGAATTCCTTCTTTGCTCACATACTGAAACCCTCCCTTTCTCTCTCTCTTTCTCAGTGGCGACCTTTATCTGTGTATTTCAAAGCGAAGTCAATCCGCCCCTACAACTCACTCCATTTCCTGTGGAAGACCATTACCTAACTTCCCCTTACTTTATTCCTCCGTCTCTCTTCGCTATGCTTTTGTTTTTATCCTCCTTGCCTCCATTCTCTCTTTCCATAATATTGATTTATTTATTTTTTACCTCTCATCTCTCGATTTCCTTCCTCTCCTTCCACTTAGTCGCTATGCTCGGTTTTTGTGCCGCGGGCGTCCAGAAAAGCAGACTTGTTCACGATAATTGTTATTCCACACCAGAGTCATTCAGCGGCGCTCTTAGCCGTGTCAGAGTCATTCAGATTATCTCGTATTCGCCACCGGCCTCGTTCGCAGCTCGGACTCCCGTTTAGAGAGTAAAGCATTGATTTAGCTGTTGTCACTGAGCCGGACGTGCCTCGGGTTGTGGCTGCTGCGATCTCTGCCTCATTTCTTTGAAAACTAAAGTCTCCACAGATACAGAAACACGTATATAAGAGGGAGCGCCGGAACGGCCCTTATATGCTCTGTCATCTTGGTGTGGATCCTCACTCCAGCTGTGATGGTCGCTGTCAAAATGCTCTGTTGTGATGTCTATCAACCAACCACCAGGCATGTCTACTTGTCAGTGACAGTTTGGCTGTCTGTTAACTTACATGTCTGCCTGTCTGTCCCTGTTTCTACATTCGTCCTCCCACTAGTCTCGGTCTCTCCGTCTGCTCGTCTCTGTTCCCTTTTGCTGCCTTCCTGTTTGTCTGTGAAGGCTTGCATTCATTCAGGTCCTTTTAATATCTGCCACATCATATCGGCTGGAGAGAAATCCATTTTCAGAGATGAGTGCCGCCTGTCTCAAGGCCACACACACACACACACAGACAGACAGACACACACAGAGCAAACATCTATGTGTTGATAGCTGATAGTGCACAGAGAGGTTGAGAGCTCATAGCCATCATTGGCCTCTATGTAAATCCCTATTTAGGACAGACAACTGTAGAGCAGGCACCATAAAATAATTTGGCAGCTGGCCTTACTTGGTCACGATAGAGGTATGCTACATGTGTTTACTCAGTAGTGCACTGTGTACAGCAGCTGGTGTCAGAGTCATGGGCCGTATGATAAGAGCTTAAAGGCAAACTGACACAACACACACTAACCTCGGTGAAATACGGCGCAAGGGAGTCCATACGGGGGGTAAAGTAGGTCTGTGTGTCTAATGTTTCACATTCATGTCATCATCAGGTGCACATAAAGAGCGGGGTAACAAGTTCGGTCGTAATTTACTTGCAGAACAGCATTTGAGCTGTTGTGAATAGTGACTGCGGGCCGCCTGGAGCTGATACGAGTCATACCAGAGAAAGAGAAAAACATGACTGATGCATTACTCCGTCGTAGCGCACCTTTTCTACCATAACTGTGCCAAACTCTGTGTTAAATAATGTACGAGCAGAACCATAAGGTGATTTCCACTTTAAAATTATCGACATAAAAGAAAAAAAAATCCCAATATTATTGCAATATCTTGTATCTGCAGGAGGGTTTTCCCTGGCTCGGAGCGGCCCAAGTAAAGTAAAGGTAAATCCATTTTATAAACTGAAATGCTGCTAATCCTGCTTCAGTGGCACAGAAAAGCTGATAAAAGTGGCAGTTTTCCTTTGGCATTGACCTCTTCGGGGTCTCCAAAAGGTTCTGTATGCAGGAAAAGCCTGTATAAAAACAATGGCAATAATGCTTTTTTGTGAATTAATGAAACTGGAAGTGCATGGAGGTCATGAGACAGTCTGCAAATATTATTTACAATGTTATCGGGACTTATCTAGTCCATATATTCCTTATGCACACAAAAACGGTACGCCCTACACAACGTTTGTGCTAAAACTGCGATAAAACCGCAGTAACCGGGTATGGATCTCTACCGTCAAGCTGTGAACTTTTACACACGCTTCAGGTCCTGATGTTGTCGTCCACGTTCGTAACAGGATCACTACAAAGCTGCAATAAAAACAGGGCAGGTCAACATAGAAGGTGTCAGCTGCTCTCTAACACACTGGTTAAAGTCGCACAATATTGATAGTTAATTTTCAAAATTATGTTTTTTGTGACGCTTGTAGTAATCTGTATTGCTTCTACATAAAAAAAATCGTACGCCCTCCAGGATGTTTATGACAACACTTATTGTTTACTATAACAATTCATAAGAGAATATAGTGATATAGTAGAATATGGTGAACGTTAAATTGTTGTAACCTGATTGAATTAACCCACGTCATGATAAATGATGTCTGCTCTTGCAGAGCACCTCGTTAAAGTTTGTAAGGACGGGGCAGGCCAATACAAAAATGAGAAGTAATGCTATCCAACAAATTCATCTAAAATTTTGTTTATTGTGTATCGCCTCTTCTGACAAAGTAATTAAACCCGAAATGGTAGCAAATGGAGGTGATGTAAGAGTCTGTAACCATGCAAAAACTAGAATAATTACATATTTATATAACATATTATCATATGTGCATTACTGACATATATTTTTTTAAATACTGGAGTTATTGTGACACATCTAGTCCGTGGCATAAACTCGCTATAATAACACTGACGAAGCCAACTCACAGTCCCTTCTAAGTGCATTTCTAATCCACATTTAGCTGATCGCTATCTAAAAGTTTTCTTGGGCTCAGAGCCCCTCGTCAAAGTTCATAACAGGATTACTACAGAGCTGTTACAGCGACGGGCCAGGTCAAAATGTGCGTGCTCGTAAACCTGAGCAGATAACAGCTGTTAACCTCACCTAGCCTAGGCCCCAAAGCACAAAACGCAAACAACGAGCGGTGATGTCACCTCTGCTTTAGCCGGATAGTGCCGTGTCAAGCCCTCGTAGTACCGCGATTACTACCAGTTTTACTCCAAACACTGCAGGCCGTGGCGTGCTCCTACCAGGCCTCGACTAAACACACAAGGCCGCTTGGAAATCCTCTACTCACCGTAACCGGGAAATAACCGGTTTAACGGGCATACTGACCCTTAATGCCACCATCTATGGCCCATATTTGCCAACTTACAGCGACAAACAGCCGCACAAAGTGGCTTGTTTGACCCATCCGAAAGTGACAGCCGTCTGAAAATAGAGCTAAAGCTGCCAGGATGATTTAGTATTAACCCTCGCCGTTATTAGCATAATTGCAGCCGTGTTACATTGGGTGGTGGTGGTGGTGGTGGTGGTGGAGCTGGTGGGGGAAGTGTCAGTGTGTTGCCACAAACTAGTCCAAGGGGAGGAGAAAAAAAAAGGCCTCTTTAAAACCACAAATCAATCCTAACAGCCACGTTGATGTGAGGAAAAGAGGAAGAGGATGACAAGCGCGGAGTTTTCGAGGTTTTTCATAAATAAGCGCTGTTCTGGAAAGTCCAGCGGCTGTTATGGCGTTCTATTTTCTCGTGGAAAAGTTTCAGGCTCACTGTGTCTGAGCCGCACCGCTCCCTGTTTTTTTTTTTTTCCTCGCAGAAGACACCCATTCCGGTCTCTTCGAAGGCCACCCTGAGATCGGAAACTGTGCTGATCGGCTCCACTGCTAATACTGTTTGTGGTAAACATGAAGCAACGCTAGCAAACGCACAACAAGCCCCACTGCAGTGCTGCAGGAGAAGATTTGTAGGCAGCCTGTACTCACCAGAGCTCATGTATAGTACCCCGGTGTGTTTCTCTGTCGAGTCCGCTGGGTAAAATCGGGCAGGGTGGCCAGTCGTCCGCAGCTGCCAATTCAGCGGTGGTTCATATTTGCTCCGGCAAAGCAACTTAAAAGGAGGAAAAACTACTGCCCTGTACATTCTACACTACAGTCGCAAAATGGTGAATGAAGCCCCAAAGCCTTGACAACCAGCCCGTCCGGCCAATCGCGGGACACGAACGCGTACAGTAGCCAATAGGATGCCGCGTGAGGGGAGCAGAGGCGGGGCCGTACGTCAAAGTAAATTTGATTGACGGCGCATTGTGGCCAATCGTAGTGTGGGAAAACACAGAACAGCTGTTCGGAGAGCGAGGCTGCGGCGGCCAATAGAGCTCCTATGTGGGTATGTCTGCGACTTTATCCAGGCACGCAGGACAGGACTGAAACCTCTCTCTCTCCTCCTGCCTTTATTTATTTATGTATCTTACTCCCTTTAACATTTGGATATAAACATTAAAGCGGCTCGTCAAAGGGCGTTACGCTGCCTTTTAGTGGGCCTACAAAAAAAAAGAAAAGAAAAACGAAAGTGCCATGACATTATCACATTTAATAAGGATCAAAATGTCAGGTCACCGACCTCAACTCACACTTTATAATGCAGATTTTGCACACTTCATTAGCCGCTTGTGTGCTATTTATGTATCCATATGCATTCCCATGTGCTGTTCTGCAGCTGCACTGTGATCCATGTAAGCCACAGGTTGAGTGTAGTTTCAACAGGAACCACAAAAAAAAGGGGAAAAAAAAAACACCAACTCCCAAATTCTCATGCTCTCTCTCCCCTTTCCTTTCCGCCATCCTTCTTCCACCCTCCCAGCAAATCAGAGGAGCCCTGAAATGTACAGCATCCCCCCTTTGTCCCGCCTCCTCAGCCAATCACGGTAGCCATTGGAGGCTATACGTCACCAGAGCAGCGTGTGATTGGCTGAGAGGCCTGAGGTCTGCAGGCCAATGACCGAGTGGTGTGGTGAGGTCATTATGCTTGTTGCCATCAGCTTGGCCAACAGAAGGAGTGAAACCCCAGTGAGTAAGTTGGTCCAAACATGGGATTATGGCTCCTGAGAGAGTGACCCATATACACTGTGGGCCTCCCTGCACAAACACACACACTGTTGGAGATCTGTTTGTCTGCAGGAGCAGATACACTCAGGAATAAAACACAACATGCTACACGCAAAGAGGCAGGCAGGAAGCGCAGAGGCATCATTTCCTAACACACTAATGGCGTTGCTGTGTAGCAGTGCGGCGCGCTGGTTCTATAGCTTACAGGCACAGATGGCGAGCATGGTCAGTGATGATACAGAGCTGGCTGGCTGGTTGCGGCATTGCAGTCTGTCTGGCGCACTCACACGCACATGTACACACAGGCGAGCGGGCACGCTTCCCACAGCTACACACAACTGGGCGCACACATTAACACAGGCACCTACACACACACACAGCAGGCGCAGCAAAGTTATAACATGCCTGGGCGTTACATAAGCTGTACGTGTACTGGAGCGCGCACACAAACACACACATATGCATGGGTTTATGTGTATTGTACAGCCTCTTTGAGCATTCAAACAGGCACTGTTGCACATAAGTGTTAGATTGCGCACTCATGCCCAAGCTCAGCTTTCACGTATTAACAGTACACATATGAACAACTTGTGACTCGCAAATTAGACACACACACACACACACACTGAAGAGTGAGTGGGATCTCCAGACATCCACACCCTGTATAGGGAAGCACTGCAGTCTCTTCCTCTGCTCATTCACTGTAGACAAGTGTGTATTCAAGAAATGTAGGGCGAGTAGAGAGAGCACGCAACTTTGAGGGGTGGCTGGTTTCGTAAGGCGCCGTCGAGAGACATTAGAGTGAGACGGAGACCCGAGATTTAAGTCGCTGCAATGCTTAAGAGTGAGGCTGGAGGTAAAAATGTGAGGGCAGGTGGAAGTGAGACGGGCGGAGAGTATAAAGAAGGACAGGCGATAGCAAAGGCAAGGGGACAAAGGGGACAAGGAGACAGAGAGGAGGAAACGGTTGGAGAGCTACTCAGACTGAGAGTGGCTGTGTGCCGCTGGAGTCGAGCTGTTTGTGAATGAGCGGCATAAATCCGACTGGTATTAGCACCTCTGAGCACTTTCTAAGAATGAGACGGAGAGCTGTGGCTAAGCCCCCCCAATCCCAGTCACTTTACACTAAATGCATTATGGCCACTTAACTGCTAAACAGCTCCGGGGACCCTGCACTGTGCCTGACCCAACACTCTAACATGCTCTAACTCAAGTGTGTGTGTGTGTGTGTGTGTTTTAAAAAAAGAAACAATTGGAGAGTGAGATGAGTCCAGCACTTCTCTTCTCCAGCCCTGGCCAACATTTTGAAGTTGAATAGGTGTACAGTAGATCTAACAGCCTGCACTTGGTGTGTGAGTAATACGATCTGACACGAGTGAGGACTCACTCATGGATAATGCATGTATAATTATCTACAAAAGCCTGCAAAACTTGAAATAACTCTCTAGTGTGAGCTGAATAAGGCTGTCCCAAATCTGTGGAAATACCTTCAAAATAAACAAAGAGAGATGTCATCTGAGTGATATCACACCAGCCTGCAGCTCATGCATGGAGCTAACCCTCCACTGTGTAAACTGCCTAACCCACATAACCCTAAACCTGCCTGTGAGCCACAGCTGAAGGCAAGCAGAAAGAACAACAGAATAGTTGATGATGAGTTTCTACTGTATACTGAGTACTGCACTTCTGAAATACTCCATATACTGCAGGATGATCTGAATGATTCTGAGCAGAAAAGTGTTGGTGCTGTTACTCCAAACACAAAACAACAAAAAACTAACTGCATTACTTTTGTGTTACTCTGTGACGTGTCCCGAAATTCACTGTCACATAAAGCCCAGGCTACAGTCCCACACATTGATGCAAATTAATATCCTAAAGATTAATATCCATACCACCTTTCTTTTAGTGTTTGAACACAAAGCATAGTGCAAACCAGCCCAGAGAGACTTCAAAGCAATCTGCAATGATTTTCTGTAGCAGGAACACGTGCAGGTAGAAATGGAGGTAAAAATAACGGCCACATCTTCACCGCTCAAAAGTTACAGGCCGCTAAATAACTGTCCTCGTCACTGCACATGAACTGAAATCAGCTGCAGTATGACGTGCAGGAGAAACGGCGCATTTGATGTTTTTTTCCCTTCTAATGACTGAAGAGCCTCCGTAACTCAAGTAACAATATAACTCGTTACTGTAATGCGATTACTAAATTTAGCACAGTAATGCATTACATTGCTCTGCTACTGAAAAATGTTTTGTGATTACAGTAACGCGTTACTTTATAGCACATTACACAATACTGATTAAAAGTAGTGGATACACAGCAGAACAGCATAAAGTAAATACATAAATGATTTAAATATTTTTAATTGCCCCAAAAATAGAAAAAAGTTGGAATAGCCTGCTAACATGATGGCTAACAGTTGAAATCATTAACTTTCATTATAGTACAAATAAGCACCTGAAACTGTTAGCTTACAGTATGGATAAAAACAGTTGAAACTGCAACCTGAAAAGAACAAGTTATTTCCTTGCGTATAGCTAACCACTGCTAATGTTAGCTTAAATTATAGCTATACATATTAAACTGTTAGTTAAATATACTGAATAAACTGCTGAAACAGACAAAATTACAAATAAAAAGCTGAAAATTATTAACTAAAACTATGATTAGCAGCTTACTGTTATTTAAAATATAGATAAACAAATCAAATGCTAAGCTCAATATACTTTAGGCTGAAACTGATTACTAAACACTGGCATAGAAAGTTGAAATAGCTAGCTAAAATGATAAATAAAAATCTGGAAATATTAGCTAAAGGTATGGCTAGCAGTTATTAGCAACTGTTAGCTTAAAGTGTACATTAAAAATCTAGATAAAACAGATAAATTAGCTACTTACAATTATCAAAAATCAGTGTAGTATTAGTTAAAGAATAGCTTGAAGCTAAAATGATATCCTAAAGAGAAGACAGATGTTAATAGCTAAGATATTATTGTATACAGTTATCGGGGTGAGCAGGTATAACAACTAGCTAAAATCTTGGTTAACTAACATTTTAGCCAGCATGACTAACCTGCAATGGTTAGCTAAAATATGGTTAAACAAATTAAGTTGTTAGCTAAACATGCACGATAAACAGCTGAGACAGCTAGCTAAAATAAAAAGTCAAAGATGATTAACTATGGGTTCAACTAGCAGTTGAAGTTGTTAGCTAAAAGTACGGACAGTGAAATTAAATTGTTGGCAAAATATACCAGATGAACTATAGCCAGTGATATCCTGTTAGGACAAGCAAGGCAAGCACTGCTTTTCCAGTGAAATCTAAAAAATAAACATCAATGAAAACTTACCAAAGTGAAGCATTCTCTTTTCCTTCGTCACAAACAACACTGTCTCAGAAAGAGTTTCACCTGTTTGCATCCATCCTTTAAATTACTGCCACCTTGTGGCCGCTGTTAGCTATTGTTTCTGGAAGCAGGCTTAACCCTGCTTGACTCGGAGCCTGGCATGTACCCTGGCTGCAGCCTGTCACGCTGAGAGGCCAGCAGCTGATGGGGGACCTGTGCACCAGACTAGCTGCCGCTCTGCTTTCACTGCTCTGAGATCAGCTTCCATCTGTTGCTGTGTGGAAACAGAAGTAGCCTTAGCAGATAAATGACCTGTGATTATCATCTTGACAGCCAAGTTTCCTCTTATTAACCATCTCGACCAACGTGCGATGTAGAAGGGTCAGAGCTGTCATATGTGGGTCACATGGTTGACCAGCAGTTTAACCAGCTGTTTTACCAACACAACACCTTCAGTTTTCACAGCTCTCTGATTTAGGTGCAATTTTTTTTAAACATATATTTTAATATATTCTAAGCTTGTTACAGTTTGTTTTTAAAGCTATATTGTGTTCAGGAGACAGCCGCTACAAACGGGATTTTATAGAATATGATGATTACTGCAGATTAAACAGGATCTCAGCTCAGCCTTAAACATCTGCAGCAGTCACACTGATCCACAAACACTGATGGGGAACATTTTTCTGCAGAATTGCTACTTTTCACACCTTTTGTACAATAATACACCTTTATGTGCAGCGAGGTGTTTTCATAGTGCGGTGTTGCTATTTTTATGAAAGGAATTCTTCTTAAAATGCCTTCATTGTCAGCTAATAGCAAATATTGTGATGATAACCATAAAAGTAATAAAAATACGGGCAGCACAAAATCATAAAACTCGATGTTTTAATCTGGTTTGTTTAGCTGCTGTTTGTTTAACAGTGTGAGGACATTTTCTGCTCGTCTTTCTCTGAAAGTTACCACATGACACTGTGTGAGGATATGTTTGTGTAGCATTTTAATGCATGGAGTGTGAGTTTTGGATCATGAATCAGAGGAAAACAAAAACAACATTTGATAGAAGCTGGCTGTGAATGAGCTCATGCAGTGATTCTGCACTTTAGTCAGTCTCTAAATGAAGCTTATGTGCAAACCTTTATTTAACCAGGCAGACAGATTAGGAACATGTTCTTATTTGCAGCTGTGGCCTGGGTTCAGTTCAGTGATGAAGATCTGCAGTCACTCGTCCAGCTGAGTGTTCGGGCTGCCAGTCTCTTCTTCGCTTCCTCGTTCCCACGCTGTCAGACTCAGCACTAACAGACCTGGCCCCATCAGAGTCCCATCCGAGCCTCATCTTCACCTCCAGCATCCAGCGTCCTGATTCCTACCACTGCTGGGACTCAGACCTGCTGTGATGGTCCATCTATCAAATTCTGTGTCTCAGTGAATCTTCTGGATGATCTCTCCTTATTGAAATGGACCCTGTGTCAAAGCTTTTTTCCTAACTGCTGTTTCAGAGTTTAGGTACTAATTTTCAGACTTACATGTGCGATGCTACATGTTTGTTTCTGAATTTGCTGTTCAGCTGTTTTCATCTCCTCTGACACACCAGCGTTGCAGGGCTCTGCCTCTCTGTCACAGACAGGGGCGCCGGGCGACTTCAGGCCTGCTCTTTAACATCTTTAAAACTTCACATGTCGAGCGCCTGCCTCACTTCTATCATAACTGATACCACGCACTTCCTGTGCCAGCAGCCGAAACCCTGAACAGCCTCCCATCGCTGTGGCTTGCTTGTATAATGAGACGACTCCCACTTCACTTCATTTTGCATATTTCCCTTATGTAAGTGCATTACGAGCATCGGTTTGCATATTTAAATAACATGAGCTAAGGAACCCGCCACGGTGACCACACAGTGACCACCGTCGCTTCCTCTCGATGTTGCAGTCATCATCCGAAATGAAGCAGAAGCAAACTATTTTTAACTGTGAAGGCTGTGAATCAGTGGTGCCTACACACTGCTGACAGATTAGTGAGACGTGCTTGGACACCAAACAATGAATGGAAATCTGAAAGGGTGATGGAGCCGGGGGACTTTTACAGTATCCTGCAGCAGCCATCTCTGCCCACTAGGTGGCGCTGTCTCTCCTGTGCATAAAAGTCTGTGACCTACCCAAGAGATCCTCCACGCACCTGGTTGTTCACATTATTTTGAGGCAGAAGGACTCCGGGCTGGAAGACGAGCGTGGCAGTGTGGTTTCTGTTACTGTGTGTCACTGGTGCAGTGTTGCTGCTGGAGCTATGATGCATGCATCCTGTGATACTGGAGCTTAGAGCTCAGGCCGTCTCTCCAACGTCAATGTGCTTCTGGAAGAATGGTCAAAGGTTCCCATAAACACTCCTAAACCTGTGGAAAGCCTTCCTAGAAGAGCTGAAGCTGTTATAGCTGCAAAGGGCGGGCCCACATCATATTAAAGCCTCTGGATTAAGAATGGATGTTACCGCTCGTCACCACGGGACTGCAAACAGGTGGATGATCACCAAACAGCTTCCAGGTGCACAGCCAGAGGAAGCACGGGAACAGATCGGCTCTGCACTTTGATGTTGGTTTGGGTTTGAAACACCGGGAACTTTCTGCAGCAGAAACCTTTGAGATTCATCATTTTATATCCTGAAGACACATCAGCTCAGCTGATCCTGGACAAACATGGAAATATGAAGCAGATCAGTCGGACTCTTACATCCGAACATCCACAAAGACCTGAAGGTGTCTCCACAAAGTCGAGAAATCAATAATCTAAATTACTCAAGACGCTGGCACCTCTGTGTTTCAGATCAGCAGATTTCTCTGAGTGAATGCACTCCTCTGGTTACACGTCCCCTTGTTGAGTTATCCAGTTTGGGAAATATAAATCAGGTTTTGTGCTGAGTTTTGAGAAAAAGGGAGGAAGCCTTTAAGAAAGGTGTTGTTAACAGTTATGGTAAACTATAAATCACATGCAGCCTTCATCGACTCCTTCATAAAGGTATCACTGATTAAACACGAGGGTGGCCTCAGAGTTTGACAGAGAGACGAGATCTGCAGATTGTTTGAAGTGTCGCTCAAAGAGGGGCCGACTCGGTGAATCAGCAGATTAGAGATTTAAAAATAATAAAGAGCACCTTGTTCTCATGAAGGTCGAGGGTAATAACCGGACCCCCCTCTGAGGGATGAGAGCACACTGATCCAGCAGCAGATCTGGGGGATGCTCTCTTCTCGTGACTCTCACAGACGATGAGTCCTCATCACTGAGCTCAGCTCGAGTGCTCTCGGAGACTCAGGCAGCATGTGATCCTCTGCACACGCCGACCCGCACTAAGTCAGCCTCCCTCACATCTGTTTCACTCACTCTGGATTGATTTTGGGAGAGCGGAGCTCGTTAGTGCACACTAATAGCTCAGTGCGCATTTGCCTCTGGATTAGGGCCGAGCTGTCAAACTCACTTTACGCAGTGCTCCGCAGACGGCTCGATTATTAACACACCTTTCATTAACTGTGCAATAAAGGTTCACACCTAATGAATGAGCCGTGGACAAAACGGATGACGGGCAGCATGAGATACCTTAAAAAAGGTCTCGATGCAGTCATGTGGAAAACCACATGGACCCTAATTAAGAGGGTAAGTAGCAGACTGAGGCCTGAGCCTCACGACTCTACAGGCCTCAGTTAGCATGTTAAAGGTTAAAGTTCATGACAGCACAATTAGAAAAAGAAGTCCTGTGTACCAAGGAATTGTAGAGTCAGGTGTTTGACAGCCCTGGATCCGAGTGAGCAGGTGTGACTGTTCAGGACGCTTTGATGCATCGATCCTGCAACCAGAGAAGCACTGAACAACAAAGAGGAACAAAAGCTCGCGCAGACTTTTGCATAAGGCCTCAAAAACCAGCTCCAGCTTCCAGACGCTCGCCAGAAGCAGACGAGAGGTTTCCGGCATCGACTCCAAGGAGAGGTCAAAGCTCCTGCAGCATTCGAGGTATTCAAAACAACTTTATTGCTTCACATGACGGCCACAAACTGAATCATGCAAAGTTTTTCTATAATACATTTACAACTGCATCAAAATAAAACGAACAGAAATCATTCAAATAATGATTTAGTAATAATGAAAAGCGTGTTAACTAATTGCTCACCTCAATCATTTTATACAATTATGTCTTAAAATCAATTTCTTAAATGTGGGTTTATTGCATATTTATAGCATTATTATTAAAAATCTAATTGATACAAATTTCCCTTCAGTTTGTAGACGCAACACCAAACATGGTTTATTTTAATTTAAATTATTTTGTGAATTCTTTGGGGTTTGATCAGCAGTGTCACTAAAATATCACAGTTCAATCTGCGGATTAATAAAATGTGAAGTACTGGACACACAAAGTTGTGACAAACCTTCCAATAAATAAGGAATAGCATTTATTTGGGTTTGGAAAGGCCTGGGACCCTCTTTGGGGGGAAAAATGGGATTTTGATGTGGAAGTAAAAATGACACGATGATGGGAAACGTTCATATCTAACGCTACAAAGAAACAACATAAGAATACGACGCAATAAATGGGTTTGAAGCACAGAGTAAAAACTTTATTGCTTCACTCGGTGTATTTTTAATTTATGTAACTGATATAAAAACTGATTTTACTCAGAGCTGGTGAGAGTTTGATGTTAATATCTGGATGTTTGTTTTTTTTACTGAGTGCAGCTGAAAAGCATTTTGTTGAAAAAATAAAAACATGCAGGTAAATTTATAGCCTTTAAGCCCCCCCCCCTCCCATAAACTGACCTGTTTCTGACTCAGGATGTGAGGATATGCGCTCTAAGAAGCAGAGCTGCTGCAGCGTCATGTGTGTCTCACCCGTCTTAAATGCAGGCGGTCCAGAGGTTTCACCGGGACCTCCTGCTGAGAGTGAATGCAGCGTCCCAGCAGGACTCCAGCTACAATGCATCATAATTAGCCTTCTGTTGTGATCTGGTTTCTGTCTCGGGCTCCTGGGCTGTGACCTCTGACCTCACACTACAATTGCTCTCTGCTGGAGGCCAAACAGCCCGTCGGGCCGCCTCCTTTCAACACTGCCCCCCCCCACCCCCGTGGTGGGAGCAGCAGCCGATGAGCGCTTCCAAACCCTGCAGGGGGGCGGGGCTGAAACAAACCATGAGATGATTAACTGAGAAAAGAGGAGACTGCAAAGCTGATCTGATGGAGGCGATGTGGGTGCTCGGTGGTCAAACAGCTGCTGCTTCAACCAGAAAGGACACAAATGTAATTTAATGTAATTATGTACCTGCTTCTCCGTGAGCCTCAGGTCAGAGTTCACGGTTCAACAGGCAGAAAGTAACCGGACAAAGATGGCCTCCATGGAGAAAACCACTGCTGACCAACAAACACACAAAGGCTCACTCACACTCATCGCAAACACTTGATTGCAGCTGTTGCTGTGAGGAGTGACGCAACCAGTTATTAGGTTTAGGGGCAATTATTTTTCACATGGGGGCAGGAAGGCTCGGACAGCGTTGATGGAATCATCATTTAAAAACTGCTTCGTATGAACTCAGGTTGTCTTTGACTAATATTAAAACTGGAGCATAAATAACTAACAGCTAACTAAATAGCTGCATTGGCATAATAATGTACAACACGCAGGGATATGACCCCCCTCCTCCAACATTATAGGTGGGGGTTATTTGAGTCTCTCATATCTTCATATTTATCTGTTTTATGTGACCTAAAACCTACAAACTGACCCAGAGTAAACTTTCCATCTAAATTAAACATCTGGCAGGCAGATGTTGGGGGGGGGGTTACATAAATGAGTTCAAAGGTTAAAATAATTACAAAGCCTGTAAATTAAAGACACTTTTTTTATGCCATGCCCTTCCACAGAGGGATTTTCCCTGAGTGCCAGTTTCAGACTGAAACGTGTGTTTATGTTTTTATGTAAACGATCTTCGGGGAAACACTCAATTATAAAGCTGCTCAGGTTTCACCTCCATCCCCTCCCGAGTCAGAGCAACTATCGCGAGAGTTTCAGGAGCACGGTCAGGAAAACCGAAGCCGCAGTCCTGACCTCGGCCAGCAGGGGGAGGTAGAGTTTCAGTAAAGAAACCAGGAGGGAAACGAAGTGGGAGAGGCCGTTTGTAATCCTGGAAAGCGATAATTACACATAAACGAGGGAAAACATGTTTGTTAATGACTTCATACTCACATAAAGAAGCTTTATTCAACTTAAAACGTGAGTCATGGCGCAAAATCTTTGGGTAAAAGCTCAGAAAAGTGGAAGCATTAAAGATTTTACATCACTTTATGATGCATGCTATTAGATTAACTTTATATTTAGTCTTGCATTTAATTAAAAACAGTAATAAATCTAATATTAGCATTTTCTTCTAACATCTTTTGGTCTGAATCTCAAGAACTAAATCCTGAACGTGAACTCTGACCTTTCATTTAAACCCACACTGCTGCTGCAGAGCAAAGTGCACCCAGAAATTGTGACAAACGTTACTGATTCAAATCACCAGCAGAAAGATAAACCCACACCGAGCTGTGAGAGACATTTGCCAGTCGGGTGAGTAATTAGAACTTCCATGTCGGCAGAAGTAAAAACACGAGGTGGGCGGATCAGTGAGGTGTCATCTGGGACACGATTAGCATCATAATTATTAAAACTCTCAGGGCAGCAGTGACTAATGCTGGCCATGTTCTCTGCGGCTGCACTCATACTGAAATTTAGCAGAAAACACACAAACGAGAAGCAGCAAACAGGATGTTTGACTCATTTGTGTCGCTGCGCTGAAGCCCCGGTGCCACAAGAATCAGGTAATATAATGTGTTTTTATACTACAGGCCCACGGTGGGCAGAGTGCTCATCCATGCACGGCGTTTCTTTCATAAAATGTGCAGAGACTTGGATGAGTACAAGACACTTAACTTGCTGTTGACACGGGCTGAGTCATGGAGCTGCAGATTGCTGAATACAAAACGATCTGACTCAGTCTGGCTCTCGTCAGTGAGTGAGTAAAAGCTGGGACGCAGCCTCAGACTCTCCTCTTTCAGTGGCCAGTCGGGTCGTAACTGATGCTTATGTTCATTATTTGTTTATTAGCCGTCTATAAAATGTCGGTCACAGTTCTGTCGCTCCTGCTGCTCCATGTTCAGTTTAACAGCTGCTCAGAAAAGCAGAAAAACATCTACAGACCAGGCCTGAGCCCTCCGGGGACGATAACTGAGGCCCGCGTGATGTGCCAGACTGCAGTTCCTCCAATGGCCACTGGAGGCTCGTTCCAAAAGTGACTCGAGCCCCGCCAGCAGCAATAAACATGATTACAGCTGGTCCGAGACGGGATTTGGTCTCGATGGATCGTTTCTCCCTTTATAACATCTGAATGGCTTTATTTTTTTTAAACTCGATCATTAGCAGCTAATTAGCACCTCTGCTAACTGAAAGCTGTACTGTATTAAACCTCTGTACTGTGTTTGTGGCACTGAAGCCTTTTTAATGGATTATAGCTTTCGGTGATAAAGACCATAAATACACTAATTAGCATTTATGTATGTCTCTGTGCTGCAGCTGTACAGTTCGATGGATGCTGGCTACAGTTGGATGCAGCTTGCTAACTAAGCCCTCATCCAAATATGTCTGGCTCTTAAAAAGAAAAAGATGAGCCTTCAAAGTGCAGAATCCAAAAACACTGGGTGATGTCACAATGGCCAGCTCCATCTTTTATATACAGTCTGTGGTTTTGAACAGGGCTTTGCTGCATGCAGGTCAACAGTCACCGTGGAGAGCAAAAAGGAAATACTTTATTTTGGGTCTGCATCATGTAAATTTCATCATCAGATGGTAAGCCTCACGCTGACTAATGAAGAAATTGTGGATGTTCCCCTATGCCCCGCCCCTTCCCCGTCAGCCCCCAGCCTGCTGCAGCAGATGGCTACCCCTCCCTGAGCCTGGTTCTGCCGGGTTTCTTCCTGTTAAAAGGGAGTTCTTCCTTCCACCATTGTGAAGTGTTCATCGGGGGAATTTGCCTTACTGTTGTTGTGATTTGGTGCAATATAAATAAAGCTGAATTGAATGAAAGGACGACTCATCTGCAGTGGCTGCAGCCATCCACTCTACAGGAGTGCACCTGCTGCTGTATCCTAAACTTAAAACAGGAGTCATCATACTAGAGCAGCTTTGCATGATTCACTGTTCATAATAATGCTTATTGATCTTACCCTGGTGCAGCCCCCCCGTCTGAAGCTAACAGTTTCAGGCCTGGATTGGCCGCCCTTACCATCGACCGCTCTGACGTCACAGAGAGCCATGAGGGGGAAACCTGTCAGGAACCAACTGTTCAGAGCAGCCTGAAGCCTTCGGCTGTTGTAAATTTGAACATATTTGAGTTGAGCATCCACCACAGTAAGAGTGTATTTATGACAGACAGACTACAGCAGTGCAGGTAGAACCCCTTACCTGCATATTCTCCCCATCTACAGCCAGACTATCAAAATAAAAGAGTCACTCGGTTCCCTCCAAAACTGAAAACATGAAATAAAGACAGAAACTGGGCATTTTTACCTTTTTTAATGAACCCTGATTATTATTTAATTACAAATGAAGATGAAAAGATAGCAGGGAAACAGAAGTACACGTGGATTTTAAAAAACCCTCGGTCTCTCCTCTGGAGTGATCGCTCACACCGAGGTGGACGTGAGAGGAGAGGCCGAGTGAAAGGACGCGTTGCAAATAATGAAATGGTTAAACAGTACGACACTCTTTGTGTTCTTACAGAGTCCTCCAAAAATGGAAAAAATATATATACACAACATCATAAAAGGAAAACAACTATTTCCGCCCCCTCGCTGCAGAGCACGTGGGGCTAATGTGACCCTCCTCCTGTCCACGGTAACATGGTTATAAAATCAGCGTAATTAAAATAAAAATAATAATTAAAAAAAAAAAGACTGCACTGAAGCCGACTAGTTAACAGAAAGAGCGCAATCTCACAGAAAACCAGGAATTAATGGAGGAGGGGCGGGGTGGTGGCGAGAGGATACAACGCAAAAATATTCATGTTAATAAGATAATAATTACACGAGTAACAGTAATACGTCTGAAATAATACAGAGAGAAATGTAAGAACAGCACTGAGCAGGGCTGAGGAGAGGAAATGTGAACCTGGTGGGACACCTGGTGGGTTCTGTTGTCAGGTAAGGCAGCACAGGTGTAACAGGTGTTTATTTTCCAGACTCACGGTAACTGCTACATCTGTCCTTGAAGTTCCCTCTGAAGTGTCTTCTCTGGCACTTTCTACAGTCACTGAGAAATCCTGACTAAAGGTGCGAGGTTTGAGCCTCAGACTGTAAGACGAGGGTCGCTGACGTCAGCGCGTCCATCAGGAGGAGAGATGTGCGACGGTACGGTGGCGGGTTTTGGTCTCTCCATCAACCTTCTGTCCTATGAAGCTCAGAAACATCCTCTGTGTGGAGGTTTTTTTTCTGCTCTCCGTTAAAATCAGTTCACCTCTCTCTCACTGACCAATCAAATTAAAGGAGGACTGGGTCTTATGAGAGCAGTGCTCTGAAGATGAGGCCACGGGTGCTTCTGGTGCAAAAAGAAAAAGGACAAGGCCACTTTAGTCACATCAGGGTGCTCTGTGACGCCTCTGGGAGCTTCTGAAAACCCCGCCTGAACCTCAGAGGCGCGCCGTCTTCAGGGAGACCGGTATTTTAGGATTATTCTTTAAGTAATCTGCTCCGAGAATAAACCTAAAACACTCTACATGAAGACGAAGCGCATCCTCTGAGTTTTCCTGATACCTGCCTCACTGAAGAGCACCTGCCACAATCCTTTTCATGATCTCTGACGCTCCGATCGACAGAGTCAGCAACCGCACGTCTCATTTCTTGCCTCAAATGCTTCCCTGGACTATTTTATCCAATCAGGCGCAGCTCAGCTGTTTGGGAGCCCGCAGGTTAGGGGACCTGTACCACGAGGCTTTCTCCTGATCCTGATGAAGAAAGCTAACGATCTGTTCAGGACTGGAGCTGGCTGGACAAACAGGACTAAAAATCCTGGGCTGGGACTCTTTGTAGGCTGAAAAGCTTTGTGTGTGTGTGTGTACTGCTTAACCATAGAAACCACACACACAGACCAGAATGAGCGAGTCAGATTATGGGAAGTCCCTCTCTCTCCACTCTGCCCTGAGGTTTGGTGATGCAGTTTCCTCCCTGCGTGTGATTGGCTGCAGCTTCTATGGCTGTGCTGAGACTGCGGAGGCGTCTGATGTCAGGTGTGATGTCATGTTTCCCTTTATTGTAGCCACAGTAAAGCCTTACTCTAACCATGATAGTATGTGTGTGTTAATCTGAGCCCTACAGCACACACACACACACACACAAAGCTGCTCGAGTCCACAGTCAAACCAAAGTCCGGTCCTATCAGCCGCTGTGGCCCCGCTGACCTTGTGCGGCGGCGTGAAGCTGAAGATCTGTGCCGTCCAATCGGAGAGCGCCTGCTCTGAACACGACAGCGTGTTACCAGCTCCCCGTTTTACAACCTGAACCTCTTTAAGCAGTTTATTAAGTCTGAGGTGAGCAGGTAGGGGGCAAAAAGCAGACCCCACCCCCACCAAAGGAAAAGAATTTGCCTTTCCTGTGACTGACTGCGTTGAGGTGGTTAAACTCCACCCAGCTGCCACTCCACGGGTGGAGCAAACACACCAGATAACAGGTGATAATGAGCTAACCCGGGTCGGCTCTCAAACTGGGACACGAAGCAGGACTCAGACGAACAAACGTGAGGTTTGACAATTCGATAGGAGAGAGAAGAAAAAAAAGAGCGAGGCGTGAACTTTCAGGTTCGAGACCCACCGGGTTAAAAGTTCACTCCTTTCTCCTCGTCTGTCACACCCTCCGTCCCCTGAATACACAATAACCGCTCCCCCCCCCAGTTTTTTAAACAATATAAATATAAAACTCTGATAGCAGTGGCCTTTTGTCGCTGCAGCTCAACGGTCAAAGAGAAGGCAAGGGTGAGAAGGCAAAGGCTGAATTATACTGGTAATAATATGCCCATTAGAATATATACACATATCTTTACCATTAAAAATAGTAGGATTCTCCTGATTTGTATCAAATGACCATATTGAAATATAATATTTGAATTCAATATATATTTGAATAAAATATATATGTGTAGATTTCCTTATTCTGTATCTTTTATAAAAGCAGAAGGCATGGTGGTACTCTGTGAGCCGCGGGAAGGTCGATGAAACTCAAAGGAGAAAAAAAAAAGGCACAAACTTCCTGTTGTTCTTTAAAACGGGCACATTTCTGCTTCAAACGGTGAATAAAACATCATAAAAAATAAGCCGTTAGAGCAACATCTCAGTGACGGTTTGCCTGAGTTAACCTTGATGCTCGACATTCATTTCATGCCCCCACCCCCACCCCCCCAGACAATTCGCCGCTCTTAAAAAGAAAAAAGAAAGCCATCAGGTGAACAGATTACATCCAAACACAGAAAGCGCTCAGATCACTGCAGAAATGCCCTGAAACAGCGTCCGTGTCCTTGAGCGGCACAGGCGTCCCGACAGCGTGGAAACAGTAACGAGATCAGGGGAACGCAGGACACACCTGATCTGAGTGTTCGGGGCTCGAACGCCACGAGCCCCCTCAAACCTTCAGAAAGCCCCTTGGGAGGAACCTTCAGTATCCTTGAGGTCAGTGCACCAGCTTTGGGTCCTCACGCACACACACACACACACACTTGTTTCTGTGTGTGCATAATTACAGCCTCGCTGCTGGATGCAACCGAAGAAAAAAGCTGGAGAAGTATCCGCCGCTCTCCTCCCAGACCCGGCTGGTTCTGCTGTACAACATCTGCAAACGATCTGCGTGACAGGTCGGGGGTCGAGAGGTCAAAGTCAGTTCACGAAAGCCTCCCTCTCCTTTTCAGCTTCCGTTCATCTACCGTCTGTACAGCGAACGAGGACGAGGAGGCCGCTCGGGCTCGCGGCGTCCCCGCTGATTGCCGAGCTCTTTCTAATCAGCTCGAGTCTGTCTGAGATCCTTCAGAGCGAGGTCGGTTTCATTTTTAGCTCCCTGCCCTCCGTCCTGTAAACGACTGCATGGCGATGGGTGCAGGCAGAGGCACTTCTATCATCTTTATCAGGGCGGTTCAAGTCTTTCCTCTAAAGCAGGAACTGTCTGTTAGCACGAGAATAAAGGAGAGAAGGGAAAATATCTACGTTTCTACTGTGAGGGTCTGTGGACTCTTATTCCGGGAGGGGGACCCATAAATCTCATTAAAGACATCATCTGTGCACATGTGTGACGTTGGGGGGGCAATGGCAGACCTTACTGGCACTACGAGGGCGTGGAGGGATCGACGAGGCAGTGTGCAAATGGATGTTAAGAGTAGACGCCCTCTCTGCAAGGCTCTAATGTTTAAAAAAGAAAAGTTTGGTTATCTCTTAGTGTTCGAGTCCCCGGACAGACGCCGTCCGATGAGATACGAGGAGCACGAAGGCGTCTCGCCTTACTGTACATTACAGGCAACACAAGCTTTTACATACATCATAATGCCAAGCAGCTACCCGCTGACAGTACTGACCGCCAAAAGACCCGACGATGCAGAAACGGCGACGAAACCTGAAAGTCAAATGTTCCGCGTCTGAACGCGGTGATGGATCACACGCAGGAAAATATTTTGCCCTGTTGAGTAATTTAAGAAGTTGCCACCAACTCCTTTAATTATTGCACAAAAACACACAATCCTGCATATGATGCGCACACGCGTTCAGATAAAAGCTGAAGAACTAAATCAAAGTGTTTAAACTTTCAGTTTTGGCTCCATTTAAGCATCAAACGAAGTCTTCGAATCAAAACCTGCTACGTTTACGACTGCTGCCGAGGACCGACGAGACTTCCTGGTCGAACCCGAACGATCAAAGGTTTTGTCTCCAAGTCGGCTCCCTCCGTGTGTGCGTGGAGCTCAGCAGCCGGAGTTTTCCAGAGACAGCTGCGCCGTGGCCCTCTGCAGCTCGGAGCTCGCTCTGCGCTGAGTGGGAGGTGGTGGCAGCATCAGCCCCAAAATAACCCCCTCCCCTCTTCCTCCTCCGTTCTCTACCTCACTTCCTCTTCTCTCCTCCGCCTCCTCTCCTTCAGCTCTCACTTTCTTGTCCTCCGCCTCATCCCGCTCTCCGTCCGCCTCCATCTTCTGGTCTTTGCTCCAGCGGCGCTTGAAGCGAAGTTTGAGAGGGATGCAGCGCGTTCCTCCGGGGCTGATGGGAGCCGCCTGGCTCCCAGGCTCGCTCTTCACACCGATCAGAGGGAAGGCCAGACCGCCGCCGCCGCTGCCCGGAGGAGGTGTGGCGGGAAGTCTTGAAGACTTCATCATCGGGGTCGTCGTCAGGGTTACTGTGCTGAGGAAGAGGAGCAGAGGGGCTGCTGCCGTTTCCGTTAGCCTGATGATGGTTGTCGAGCTGATGGTGATCGTTGCGGTCAGCTGTCGGGGTGAACATTTCACCTTCATCGTTGTGGTTCATCTCGTCTTCCTCGCTGATGTCGGTCACCTCCACATCTTCTTCTGACTCGATGTCTGAAATGGGCTCCACCTGCAGAGGAAGAAGGCTTCTTATATTTGTGCAGACACTTAAACAGCTTTGTTTGAACTAAACACCAAAACTAATGAGATGAACCTGAAAAACCTATAAAAAGCACGAGCTGATCACAGAACGCGTCATCTACTGTTTCTAATCAGCCCGTGCTGCTCTAATTAATGGAGTATTCCAGCTTTTCTGACCCAGCGTGATGAGAACATTTCAAAGTTCAGAGATTTGTAACTTTGTGGATTTGCCTCTGTTTGAATTACCGGACTCAAATGTGTGGGCACCAAGTTACACTGTAATCTTACAGGATGCGATGTAAACTCAGTTTTGTCTGTTGTATGCGTGTTCGGAGACTCACCTTGATCTTAGGCGGCCCGCTCAGGAGAGAGCTGGTCATCTGACCAGACCCAGTAAACGAGGAGGACTGGCTGGAGGAAGAGGAGGAGGAGGAAGCAGCCAGAGAGCTTCCTGCTTCCCTCTGCTTGCGTCCAAGCGGAGGCGGCTGCAGCTTGAACTTGAACGGCGATGGGTGCTGGTGCCCCTCCTCCCCACCTGCCGGCTGCTGGCTGAGTGAATGAGAGAGCGGCATGGGTGGGCCGTGGAGGTGATGCGCAGCGGCTGGTTTCTCGGGGGTGGGGCGGTGGGGCTGCGGGATGACGATGTTGGGGTAGTGGAGGAATGCTCGGGGGCTGAGGTGGTAGTTGTAAACGGACTGGGTGTGAGCCTGCAGGTAGTGCTTCATGTCCTCCGGGTTGAAGGAGAAGTGAGAGCCCACCATGGGAGATGACATGGAGGGAGACGGGGTGTACGGCAGATGGGGAGTGGGGGTCATAGACAGGGCTGGGGAGAGAGTTGGAGCCAGCAGACCCCCAGAGCCGGGTAGAGGGGAGATGGGGAATGGGGACAGAGGCTCTGGATGGACCCTGGGAGCAGGTCTGGGGAGCCCCGGATTCGGGGCTCCACTGTAGACCCTGAATAGAGAATCGTGAGGCATGCGAGGAGGAAGGAGACTCCTGAAAGCCCTCTCAGGACCCCCACCCCTGTCCTCCACACCCACGGCCTCTTCCAGCTCCGAGTTGGTGGAGGTGCCGTCGCTGCAGTCGCTCACGGAGCCGCGGGCCATGCGACGGCCCATGCTGCTGAATATGCCCGGGCTGCGCAGCTCCTCACTGGAAGAGAGGACCTCGGACGGGGTGGAGGGGGGAAACGGAAGTGGGTGCCCCCGGTTGGCACGGGAGGGGCGCTCTGGGGGACTCCTCGGCCTGTGAGGAAGAAGAGCAAAAATCAAACTCATGTCAACTATTTTCACGTCACATTTCTTTGGTCTATGGTTTATAAAGAAACACTCAGATATCAGAGCGAATTACACACATGACTGTGGACATGCCTGACGAGGGTAATGCTAACTTTATCTGTGACGTTTGGATAAAACACACTAGAGAAATGCTCATATCCCACATACATATATACTTCCATACAAGCATCTGGTGTGAGGGATTAAAGAAAAGCTAAAAGTATAAAAATGAGTTTTCAGCAGCTGTTAAAACAAAGTCAGCCGACCCGACGGGCCGAGGAAGGCTGGTCCAAAGTTTAGGTCTGATCACCTCTGGATTTAAAAGAGCAGCGGTTAAAAGACCCAAAACAGATACAGGGAGAGACCACCCACCTGGCCATGTGGGACTGGTGTGTCTAATTAATAAGACTTTTTAAATTAATTATGATTATTAGCCAGTGAAGGGAAGCAGGACAGAGTAACGTGAGCACTGTGGACTAAGTGAGGAGGACTGGGAAAGGCAATGACATCAGTCCAGCTTGTGTAACAAACACTGAAGGACTTCACTTTGATTTTTACGTTTCTAAATTTGCATAAACTATCGTCTGAAGCTGAAGAGAACGGGAAAGCCAGTAATGACAGGAGGTTTGATGCTAACCAGAGGGTCGGAGGCGCACACAAAGAAAACAGCGGGTTACACTCAGCCACAAGTTCCCTTCTCCTTCATCCCCCTCCTCTCCCTCTCCTCGCGCCAGGGAGACTGTGGCACTGCAATAAATTCTTGGCACCCGAGCACGTGCCAGAATTAAATATTGGAAAAGTTGCTCTTACTGCCATCACAAACATGGGCTGGGCTCTTCTGCTTTTTTATTTTTTCCCAGAGCTGCCGAGTGAGGCTTTTAAGCGCACATCTGCCATGTGTGTCAGAGATGACGAGCGCACGGCAAAACCGCACGCACGCGTTCGTCCAGCACGTATGATCGCCGCGTCTGTGCTCGCCGATCGATCCAGATTGACGTGGGCGCGCGTGCGCGTGTGACCATCGCATGAAACCATCGTATCACAACATGTCAGTGCGTGGGCCACATCACACGGAGGCTATAATTAAATTTTCGTGCTGCACTTATGTCACCCAGGATCCAACGCTCCATATGGGCCGTGTTTACACTGGGTGGCCGGGACCAGAACGAGAGTCGGCTTCGTGACCGGGGAGAAGCTGGGACGTGGCACACTTGTGTCTCAGACGTGCACACACAGACGCACACAGAGCATCTTTAACTAGGATGGCGTCCAGCTCAGATTAAACCAAAAAAAAAAAAAAACTTGAGTGAACGTTCTGTAACCGAGCCAGGCTGGATTAGTACGTTTCAGTCTTTACCTACAATATTTGTCTTTGGCGAGTAAATTAGTGAGGCCCCCCCACCACACAGACTGGAAACTTTCTCAGACAATAATATTTGAATGTCTGTTATATACACTCTTCGGGGCTCTGTCGGCTCTAAAAGGACTCTTTCTCCCATTTCAAACCAAAGTGGGGGCACCAAAAAATGAGATTTTGATTCACAGCAGAATAAAAGCTTCTGTCCGTGGCAAACACGTTTCTCCTCCTCCACTGACAACGAAGAGAAAAGTCGACACCCGTCGTCTTCAGAAGGCGTTTTGGCCGTTTACACCCAAAGGCGTAAACCCTGTTTCTAATGCTCTCCTGCGGACTTCCCTTTTTTCTTTCCACACTTGAAAATACGCTGCTAAAAAAATCCACCAACTTCTGTTTGCACCGGTTAAAGGCCCGGTGTATAAACCAACAGATAAAATTTCATGTAAATTGGGCTGACTGAGGAACATGAGTCAACCCTGTGAAGATGTGTGTGTGTGTTGGGAAATTCCTGTTACAGCAGCCATAAATTAAACAGCCCTACAGGTTTTTTGTTTTTTTTAAACAGGTGAGTGCTTTGAACTTCAAGGGGTGGCGCTGGTGCAGAAAGGGGTCACCGGGTCAGGATTTATTCCCGGACTAAGGCGCGTTTCTGACAAGTTCACCTCGTAAAGTAAAGCTAACCTCCCGTTCTCGCCGGCCCACGGCCTCCACTTTGGGACATGTTGGCGTCATGTTGTTTTCATAGTCTCTGCGAACCAAAAATTATAATTCAGGGCTCTTCCTGCAGATAAAAATTTTGTCAGCCACAAAAGGAGGTTTGCTCTCCCACCAAAATAAAAGTACCAAGTTTTTCAAAGGTTTAATTTACTCAAAATTAATATTTGCTAATCAAATGGTCAAAAATGAGCACCGAAATACTTCTGTAAGGCAAAGTAACACACTCATTACAGGTGGACCGATTATGCCTAGTCGCCCCCAGAGGCCCAGTCTGAGCCAGGAAGAACCCTGTGGCTGAAAAGAAGTCAGATTAATCTCCCGGCCTGATGTAAGCGCGTACATACCGGAGCCCATATCGATGAAGGGGTAGTTGACCAGCACTAGCTTGTTGAAGTTGAACTTGTAGGTGAACCTCTTCCCTTTGGTCTTGTGTAGGATCCTCTTGTTGTAGTAGTATCTGAAGAGAGAAGGACAAAAAGGATGTTATGTCCCAGAACACGAACACCTCCAAGCAGCATGCAGTAAAACTTTGATAGTGGCCACTTTGTTATAGCCTCACATTTAAGAGCGTGAAGCCAGGATAAGCACTGTGCTGTCACAGAACGATAAGATACCAGTGATTGTTCAACAGATCTCCACAGTCTGCAGGCCCTTTGCTGACATCAAACCCAAATCAAAGCTAAACTTTCTTCTAGCAGTTCTGCACGGTGGTGTAAAATGGACGACGATCTTCAGCTCTATGGGAACATAAAACACGAGCAGCAGCTGCATTTGACCTCAGGGTCACGAATAAGCTTTAATTTACCAAGACTTTCATGTTTGAAGTGGATTAATCTTACAAAAATCGGCTGTTCTTTTGCCACAATAAATTAAGGCAACAGGAGCGCGGCTGTTCCTCCCTGCCTCGTAACTTTGCAGAGCTCAGTGTACAGTGCACAATTAAACAAGCCGTTCACAGTTAAATTCCAGCTCTCTCTGGGATTACTTAAGGAAGCGAGACAGCCATTCAGACTCAGTCTTACCCAGGCGGCTCCATTAGTAAGGCTGCATTAGTCATCGACACACACACCGATGCAGAGGAGTGAATAGCGAGCTCTGAAAGACGATAAAATGGCTCCCTGTGACTCACCGATAGCCTCAGGACCAGGCTACATTCATATTTCGTTACACAAAAAACTTCGGCATCAGCGTCTCTCATTCAGCTGTGACTGGCCACTTCGCTGTGAGAAATCTAAGAGGTTATTCATCATTTTCAGCAGCGTCACGTGCAGATGAGCTCAGTGGTGACATATGAACAGAGAAATATGGATTTGTGTGATTATGGATCTAAAAATAAGCCTCTTAGTGTTAATAAACTGCACTGAGCTGCTCTCCAGTGTTGGAGGACGCTGAATATAAAACGCTGTGAGTATTTCAGCCTGTGTAACTGCCTCCAATGCAGCCACTGATCCATTTTTTTGTATACATCCATTCATCTTGGAAGATCAATAGTTCACTTGTGGACAAATAACACGTAAGAATAATGCAGTCAAACACGTGCAGGTGAAACTGCAGTAATAAATTTATATTAGCTATGCAGTGATGTAACAGCAAAGTGAAATGCTCCTCCAATGAGTCACGCTACAAGTGACAGGAAAACAATAATCGCGGATGTGATTTTAGTCGTAATGATGAAGCTGCTCCTGTGTGAGTATTAGTCAGCGGAGTCTGGAACAATGGAGAACAGCAGCATGAACCAGGAGCCCATCCACCCTCAGCAGCTCAGGGAGCAGAGGGCCTCCTCTGACGGTCGACTGCTACGCACACCCAGATGTGATGCACGCACGCGCACACCCAGATGTGATGCATGCACACAGTACTACAGGCAGATATACAGCAGGCACAAAGGCTCAAACATACAATGCAGGTAGAAAACATGCAAACAACAACAAAAACTACTGACATGCAATGCATATCAGAAATAATCTGAGATCCAGAAACGTGAAAAACAAAGCGCAGCGGCTTTCAGTTACCAGGACATAAGTAATCAGCTGGTTCTTACGGGTTCTAAAATGATCCATCAGTTTAGGATCCCCGACTCTATCCTGGGAGGAAACAAATCCTTCAGTGTTGAGTAAGGAAGGATGGCCAACATACGCTTTCCTGTTTATAACTTCACATCACAGTGAGAGAGAGCAACTTAGGATACTTACAAATAAGAATTACTTGAAGTGAACAGCATTTGGGTCGACTAATCGCGCACACATCTCAAAGTTTACAGTCACAGCCACTGCACTCACAAGCTTTAGATGTGTATATAGCCAAATGATCTCTTTAAAAAGGTATAAAAGTATAAAAACTAGTGTATTTTATTTTGGTTTTATTCCTTTAAATGAAACGTTTGCAGCTGTAACAACAGAAATTTCCCTCTGGGATCAACAAAGTATTTGATTCTGATTTCTCATATGTTGCAGGGCTAATGTGCATTAAGTGGACTTTGCCTCCACAGTCAGCCTTTGATGGTGTGATAATGCAATGAATCCATGCTACCTGACATAAAAAGTCATTGTTGGCATTTAATAAACCAAAATATTTATTAAACCTGAGTAAATTAAACCCTGCACACTGATTACAGCCTCACAACAATAAAGATTTTTATTTCCTTCTCCTCCTCAAAAGCAGCAGATGTGAAATATGAAGTCGCGCTCAATCACATGGCACGTACTGCTATTTGCTTCAACACCTGAGAACTATGTAGGTGAAAAACAGGAGTGTGCAGGCAAAGCCCAGCGCAAACAAAAAGGTAGATAAACTCAAAACAGCACACACACACGCGCGCGCGCGCAGAATCTGTGTGTGCTGTTAAAGCTGGTGGACGTAATGTTCACTGACATGATAAATGGAAGCACTTTGAACAAAATCGGGGAAAAGGCCAGGCACATGTGTGTGAAAGAGACACACAGACACACACACACAGACACACAGAGTACTGAGTCAATATGGGGCAGCCACTCTCACACTGTGGGGCCCCGGTTCCCTCGAGGCCTCGTGCTCTTTGAACGCCATCTGAACTTCCTTCAAACAAACTAGAAAGGACTTCGGACTGTAGAGAACTCCTGTGCATTGAACACACATGTAGACGTAAAGGAGCCCGAAGTGCCGTACGGATAAACGCGTGCGCACACATGTGCGTGCGTTCCTTCAAAAGGCTGCAAGAAGCATCCATCAAAGATGAAGAGGACTTCTGAGGACGTCAGAATTAATTAACTGCTGGTTGTTAAAAAGGTTTAGAAAACCACAGAAAAGAAATCCACAGCAGAGCCTGGCTCCAGCTGCTCCTTGATGTAAAACACTGAGAAAGTAACTGCAGGGATATCAAACTGACTGTTAATATACTGTTAATTCTCTGCCAGCTTAGTTCCTTCACGGGGATCACAACCATGCAATGCCCACGCTCACTTTGGGTCTATTTTTGTGTATTAGCAACAAGTTAATAAGTTTCAGTTAACTGAGGAGATCAAAGGGGCTCCCAGTTTATCATCTACTGGTTTCAGACCGACCTTTAAAGAAAATGCTGCCAAATATTTCCTGATATGTTGACACTTCACATGTTCTTTCCCCTGGCTTTAAAAGGGCTCTTTGGGGAGGGTAACTGCACATGTGGGCACAATTGGCCTGCAAACAGTTAAGGCACTGAGTCCCTGCTGTTTTATCAGTTGTTTGTGCATTTTGCTTACGGCCATTTGATAAACAAAAATGTATTTTATGACTGAGTATTTGTAACCGCTCTTCAAAAAGAACACGTATAAATCTTTATTACAGTCCTGGCGACTTTTTTTTTTAACTTATTTAACTTATTAAAACTTGCACCAAGACAAGTCTAAGTATTAATTGCCTTTAAACATATTAAACTTGTAGAAAAATAATTAAGCTCAAATTTTAGCTGAGGGGTTAAACTTCAAGCTTTTTAAACAAACCCGACTTCTTAGTGACCGATTTATTGTGTATTTAGTCCCAGCTAACCAGCTAGCCCCGGTCCCTCCCATCTCCCCCACTGCCTGGCTCAATGGCCTCGACGTCACTGAGCTTCTTCTCCAGAGCTGATCTTAAAGTCTTAAAGTCAGACTCACCAACTCTAAGGTCTGGGACTGTGGCTGTCAGTGGTAGGCCTTGTTCTGCCCTGGAGATCTGCTGCAGGCTTGGAGGACAGTGTTATAAGAACCACCAACAGAAAGGGCTCCATGTGGTGTTAAGCTGCGCTCAATGAGACTGCAGAGGAGTGTGAGGACTACCGGTGCCAGCTGCAGTCCAGGACGGTGGCGTTGGAGTTCACCGATAAAGACTGACTGGCAGCTAACTGCACTGCTCAGTCGCTGCCATCGCATCTCTGAGTTCTATCCTTTGCTTCACATCACACCAGGAGCACTTAGTCTCCTCTGAATCTTTTACTTCCTGCCCTCTTCATATGCTCTGTGCAACTTTCATTTCAGACACGACTGACACGAAGAGGACGCCTACCTGTGAAATGCAAGCACCCCCCCCCCCGGGGTGGGTGCAATTAGCTGCGTTGAAAAGCATTTTCAGTGTGCCTGTTGTTTGTCTGGCTTTGTGCATTTGTCAAAAATAAATTAATTAATAAAGTGGATACATGGACATGCATAGGTGTGCACGTGTGCGCAGCCCACCCCATCTATCCTGCCACAATCAAACACCGACTTCTGCTGCACTCTTTGTTAAATGAAATAACAACCAATCAGTGCTGCAAAACAAATACCTGATCCTAATTTAAAATATCATTATCACATTCTGATCAACAAACCGGTGTTTGAACACAAGCTTGGTAAGAACCGCTTTAAATACGCAGACGTATGAGGTTAGGCTGGAAAAATAAAGTTTAAGCAACAAACAACACAGATGGGCTGGAGGAGGGCTGACATATAACAAGGTGCTAAGTGTTTGTGTGTGCGTGCACGCGTGTGTGTTTGTGGGAGCGTGTGTGCGTGGTGACGAGGCAGCACAACTAGTCATCACCATAGCAAACTATATCCCACACCAACCTACAACACAGGAGGCGACACAAATGACTGGGAGATGTGTGTGTGTGTTCACAAGAACAGGCTGGAAGCTAAATAAAAAATTGCAGCATCCCACATGTGCTCTGCAGAGGGTGAAGGTGTGTGTTTCTAAATCGGCTGACACCCTGGAGTTTCAGCACGCCGCGCAGATGCACAAATCACGACTACACACCAGTTGTTTTTGTTCCTTTTCTTTCACCTCACAAACTGTTCTAAATCAAATAAAATCACCATCAAAGTTACAAAAAAAAGAAAAGAAAGAAGCCAGAAACACAGAAAGAAATGAGCTCAAACTAAGTGGGAAATGTAGCCAAAGATGAGTTATTATTGAACAATGAATGGAAGTCTAAAAAGAAGGAGAAGAAAAACATTTTTTCCTGGTTTATAGTGCATCAGTCTGGTCTCTCTCAGTGCAGCGTGATATAGAATAGAGTTCATGGCAAACTATGGTGACAGCCTATTTTCATAATATCCTTTGAGGGGTTTTTTAACACCTACAAGTGCAAATGAATAGAAAGCAAAACACAGACTCGTGATAATTTAAGAACAAATGATGTTGCAGTTCTGCTGTGTGTGAACAGAGTGTTATCCTTAACCCCGTAGTTTGATGTACTTTACTCCTCTCAAAGTGGCTCCATTTTAAAATCAGCATGCTTTCCTGAGTTTATCCCAGAGTCCGCCTGAGGTTCAACACAAGCTGCTGTAACTTAACCTTTGCTGATGAAACGTCCCCTGTGCCGCGGGTCGCTGTTAGGAATACATGACCTAAATATGAGGCTTAATATTAGCATCAGTCCACACCAGCCTTACTAAGCACAGGTAATACCTTTGATACCCTTTAGACCGAAGAACAGAGCCCAGAAAAGCCAGCTGGTTTTCACTGGTGTTAATAGATCAACAAGTTTGATCCACCCCGGCTCTGCGGTCCTGTCGCAGCATGGGCTTACATCAGGTGTACCGAGGCTAGGCTGTGGTGAGAGAAGTTTCCACAGTAGTATGGAAAGGTGACCCTAAGGTCATGGCTAAGCCATGCTTAGGTCTATGTTAGAACTAAGTTTACTTTAAGCTTAGTTGCAGGGTGGTTCCTTTGGGATGTCAGTGGCGACCAATTTAATGCTTTTAAAAACAAAGGGAAAAAAATAATACTGAAAGTCAACACTCGAACCACGAGCTGCTGGTTTTACACCAGTTTACTCTGACAGTCTACATTCAACTACTGCACCTACATCAAAGTACTGCAGCTCTGCGCTGGTTTGTGTGGCTGTCGCCTCACTTATCTACACACCCCATCACAGAGAGGGGTGTGCGGCACCACAACACCTTAGAACCAACAGGTTACTGTGGTCGTTCAGTAAAATGATCTAAATAACCAGCCAATTTAACCAACTCGTACTCCTGGTGTCAATGGGCAAGGGCAGCAAAGGTTAAAGGTTCAATTTCACACATTTTAAGACCTGTTTGTTAAATCTGGGAACCGAACCTGTGAAAAAGTGAAAATATACTGTCCACAGGTCACTTCAGATAAACTGAAGAATCAGGCTCCAGGAACACCTTTAACCACCAGGAGTTACAACTATCCTCATCCGCTGTTCACATTGCACCTTTCATTTCCGTAAAGTAACGAGGAGGCTGGCGAAGGCCTTCTTCATCATCAGCTTCAGGGTTTGTTTGTGCATCTGTAAGCCAAGTCTGAGGACTTCAGCACGTCTTAGGAGACGTTTTTAAAAACACAAGCTGAAGTACTGTGCATCTACACAAACACACGTGCACAAACGGCCTGAATGGATCAAACAATAAAGAAGTTTTTATTTTAAGCGCTTTAATGCAGTTTTACCACCTCTGCTGATAACATTCACTACATGCTAACAAGGTTAACTGTGACTGGTTGCTGCTGCTGAACTGGACTCTGAGTCAGGCCTGTTCCTGATCTAAAGAGCGAAAACAGTGGCATGCTGTGGCATGAATGAAACATTTCAAACTGAATTTTGGGCAATGACAAATTTTAAAGTGTTTTGTTCCCAACTATGTATTTAAAACATGTTTAAAAAGCTGCGACCACCCCGGGGCACATATTTTATGACCTGTTGATGATAGAAAATGAAGGTCTGTAGCTCAAGTAAAACCCAAACCCTCGAGGCACAAGGGGGGGGGGGCAGTGTAATTCATGTTGGTAGTATCAACAAGTTTAAGTCCATCACAAACATGCCTGAGAATGACTGCAGAGTGAAAAGCATAATGTATTTACCTCTAAGCAAGTAAAGGAGTAAAATAAAGAATAAAATGAGGCACCATCCAGCCTCCAATCACGTGTGGGAGATATTGATCATATATGTGACCTGCAGTCTTGTGTGAATGGCCAAAGCTCAAGTGAAGGGAGCCAGCTTTCAGATGCTAACGTCTGCCTACAGTGGCACAAGTAAATCTGCTTTAACCACCAAACTCCCACCCTGCCCCCCCTCTGCAGACCCACCTGAGTGCTCGGCTGAGCTTGTCGTAGTTCATCTGCGGCTTACACTTCCTCGCCCCCCACAGGCGGGCCACCTCGTCTGGGTCCTTGATGACAAACTCTCCGTAGTCCCCTGCCAGGCGATGACGTCGTGGTACTCCTCTTTCCGGAGCAGCTCCAGGATGAAGTGCCACAGCTGGATCTGCCTGGAGCCCGGGCTCGACTCTGGCTTGTAGGCCCACTCTGGGAAGGCAAACCCTGGGGGTGAACGGAGAGGCGCTCAGATGGATGATCGTGACAAGAAAAGTTTTGTGCTTGAGTCATGTTATTGGTGATCTGCATGCGATTAGCTATTATCCCTCTAAAGCCGTTAATTGTCGACTGGACTGGACCGCGGCCATTTCGTTGCCAGGGTCAACAAAATAAAAGCTGTAAACTGCTTTTGTTTAAAGCTAAAAGCAGGCAGGATTTCAGACTACGAGTATAACTGGTGACAAAGGAACTGTGCAAGGTTAGGAGAGGGGAGTGTTTGAGAAAGGATACAAGGCCCAAGATCGATGGGAGCCAGAAAAACATTAAGAAATCCCTGAACACATCTCTCTGCACGGCTTTGGTGTCTCAGCGAAAGCTGGTGATGAGCACTTTTGGTTAAATCTGTTCCCACAGATTGCAGTCATATCAAATCTTCCCCTGCTATCAGCATCAAAGCTGGAAAATCAGCAGTGTTACAGCAGATTAACAGGCCTTGAAATATGCACAGACAAAATATAAGCTGTGGTTTTTTATAACTACTATCAGGAGCACGAGCTCACCAGAGCACACGCACCATTATCCGAAAGTTTAAAGTATAGGCTTTGTGTTGTAAAGCAGTGGGTGGCAGTAAAAGACTCAACACCACTTCTACAGAAGGCCAGGCTGAAAGGCTGCATAGCAAAGGCACTGACACACACAAATGCACACACACACACCTTATTAGGACCAGATGTGCCTTGGCAATCAGGCTGAGAAAGCTGAGGGTGGGAAACATATGGGCACAATATAACAATGTTAAATTTTGTGAGTGTGTGTGTGTGTGTGTGTGCGTGTTTATGTAACTGTAAAGAAACACACTATCCTAAATACCAAGGTTACAATCAGTTTCCCACACTCTACAAAGTCGGTCATATCTATACCGCAGTGACAGCGAACTGGCCCAAGGCTGCCGTGGCCCGCTGGACCCAGCTCGATTAAACTGCACGGCACACTCGTGCTCGTTTAAGGCAGAAAACCATCTGATGTATAGGAGTATGCACCCAACAAATTGGCGCAGTAAACGGGGAAATGCTCATTTCTTTTTATCCTTTATGACCCTGTCAACATGTGAGAGGAAAGCGCTTTGGGGCAGCTCCATAAGAGCAGGCAAAAACACAAAAGAACCACCACAGAAAAGAGGCGAAATGCCAGATGAAAGCCAGATAAGATGACATAAAAACTGAAAAGCTGTATAAAAATAAAGACGCACACCTGGTAAATAAACTCTAGTGTGGAGTGTATGTGGACCTGGCGCCCAGATGTGGATTAAAACCCATTAGGACCTTTTCATCGTGCTCCTCCTGTTTACTGGGAACATTTATAACAGGTTTCTTTGGGACTGTTGTTACATTATTAGAGTAAAGTTAGTCAGGGTTTTGTTTACTTGTGTATAACATGCAAAATCCATAGACAACGAAATGTGTGGTCTTGACCGCGACGTGCATGAGTTCTGACCGATACCACAGGAAGTACGAGGAGAACAGGAGTACCAGTTCTCGTGACATGTGGGTGGACGGGCGGGCCGACGCCTCGCTCCTCGCCATAGAATGAGCTCATTGGTCCTTTGGCTGGATGAGCCAAAATGAAATTAAGGTTCAACATGTCCCCACGCTCAGACGACACTAAATCAAAGAGACTCACTGGCACAGCACCGACTCAGCAGGACAGCTGCAAATCTAACAATGGCTCAGATTTAAGGCGCACCTGAATTCATCTGAATCGAATGGCTTGCAACACAATGACTCGTACTCCCCAAACATCCACACATTATGCCCTCCTTCGCAAATCCTTCAGTGGGCCGGGTTGGACCCTCCGATGGGCCAGCTGTGGCCAAAGGTTTGAGTAGAGATCAAAACGTTGTTTTTGTATGAATGTTTAAGAATGGAGCCAAACAGTGTGCAGACATTGTGTTTTGAGTCTGGCCCCTGAAATATTTAGCCTGGATGTGTGCATGCTCGCTCTTTTCTTTGAAGTCAACAAAACAGGAACAGCAGATGTCACTTCATCAAAAAATAAATAAATAAAATGTGTTCCTGATATTTACTTTTTAATCAGGGCAGAAAGGAGCTTTTTTTCTTTCTTTTTAAACAGTGTTTCTGTCAAAAGGTCATTTTGCTACTGCAGTGTTTGTTTCTGTTTGTGAGTCCTTCGCTGTGAACCAGTTGAAAGTGCAACAAATGATGGAAACAAATCGTGTGTGAAGGTGTTCTGTGAAGCTTGAGTGGATGACAAACTCCAGAGTGGGTCACAACATCCCTACCCACACACACACCACTTTCTCAACACACCATCTGATTTGCTTTCACAAATACTGCTGTGCTGATACTGATTGCAGCCCTGTGATGTATTCAAATTCAGACCACAACAGTGCTTACAACCCACTTTGAAATTAGCATGTGTTTTCTCTTATCCACATGCAGATCACATTTTATTAGCAGGTGTAAACGGAGTCAAAGTGAGTCATGGAAAAACTAACCCAGTTGGAAACCAAAGTCCACTATCAGGTGTGCAAAGTGGAACTGGCCCTCACCACAAACGCATACGTTAGGAAAATAGCGGTGCAAGTATCAGCTGTAAAAATAGACTGCCGACCAAAACCAGCAACATCCAACCACAACAAAAGACGGCATGTAAACTAAGACCTATGGAGCCATCACTCATACAGAGAGACAGAAAGCCACAAAAAGGCACTTGGCTGGTGTTTACAATACACAGCATAGCCACATAAAGAGTCACATACACATACCACCCAACCATGGAAGCAGATCGTTTAGTGCATGAAAGACTATTCAAAATATCATCATAAGACTTCAAACTCTGCAAATGGCAGCAAGTTGCTCCTTGTGTATCAACATCGGGCTACATGATAAAGACGCAGCAGTTGAGCAATGGACAAATTTGACAACATTTTGTTACTCAACACACCTTGGCAGAAACTTTCACAGCACTGCTTCTTTTACTACAGTTCAAAATAATCCTTATATATATCTCACGGGGAGGCCTGGCTGCAGCCTCTCAGCTCACCCGCTGTCTGAAACAAGCCATTTTAACTCCGCCTCCTTTAAGCCACCTTTCTTTTGATTGGCTGCCCCTCATAAACTTATGGTTTGAGCAACAGGCAGGCATTGCTTTTGTGCTCACAGCCAGAGTTACGAATATATTTGGATATCAGCCCTCACTGACATAACACAGATCCAAGAGTAGAAAAAAAATGAAGCCAGAGACTTTGATTTGCTGATCTTGTTACTTGAAACTCTGGCATCCAACACTATATATATATATATATATATATATATATATATATATATATATATATATATATATATATATATATATATATATATATATATATATATATATATATATATATATATATATATATATATATATATATATATATATATGACAGAAATTAAAGAAAGGGGACATTAAGGACCACTGAATTTCTCATCCGACTGCTTCTGATATTTATGTCTGCACATGCACATCTAGAACGGTTCAGGGCTCAGTGCACACAGGCATTTGTACTGGAAATCAGAGAAGGCTAAATGTGACTCAAAGACCGGCTTTTTAAAGATGATAATGGTCACTTAAAATAAGTTTTCTGACTTTCATTCTTCAGATCTGGTGGCTTTACTTTCAAAAACTAGCTTGTTTTTTAAGGCGGCAGCTAACTCACTCAGGAAACTTACAGAAGCAATCTTAAAGAAGAGTAAAAAATATCCTGAAAACAGGCCCGCTCCTGGTGACTAACAAACAACATGCTGCTATCTGATGTCCAACGGTGCTCAGAGAGAGAGAGAGCCAAAGACAGACGAGCTGGCTGCGATAGTCGCTAACAGCCATTTGAAGGCAGATTACTAATGGGGTACAAGCATATGATTCATACAGTGGACAATAAGGCTCTTGTCACTGGGGACAGGTTAGGCGTTGTGACACAATCACTGATGAAAAACACACATGTAGAACATGCACAGATACCCGATGACACACACACAACACACAGCAGGGGGCATTAAATCAAAGTGGGCGAGCTAATATCTCACAAAGTACACAGATACACAACACAGGTTATTGGCGAGAGGTAAGTGGGTTCATGCGTGGGTGAATAGAGCACACAGACAAAGCTCACAGAAATAGCAACCATGCCCACTGCATGAGTGTGTGTTGCAGATGTCCCTGCTGACTCATAGCTCGTTCGTTTTGTCGTTCGCCTTTCACAGATTCCGCCTTTCTCCCCCTCAACGCCGCAGCCATCGCTTCCTTTCTTTATTTCTTTTCTCTTTCATAGCGTCCCTCCCTCCCTCACTCACTCACTCAGCCTCTCCTAAGACACACGGTCTCCTAGCAACAAAAGCTTTTAGCTCTAAAAATAAATGGCAGAGTCACGACAAACAAGACAAAATATGATTCAATTACAGAAACTTGCCAAAAGAGTTCTGAATTTGCGGCGCAGAGCCAGAGCTGCAGGCTGAGGGTGTGATCTGTCTAAAGCCGCCTGGCCAGAGGAGACCGGCTTCGCCGTCACACTGTTTACAAAACACGCGCTGGCCTGTCCGGAAAGCGCCGCAGAGGCACGCTTTCACCATCGCAACGATAAATCTGCATTCAAAGTACTGCACACAGTTTACATCTCATTTCAAAGGGCACGCAAGATCTGTTCATTCACTCCTTCTGAACTGATTCAGAACCAACGCAGAGAGAGATCCAGAAAGCCAGGCAGCACCGCTGATGGTGCAGCATTTCAACACGTCCACAGTGAGGGTGCAGCTGAAGGTGCATCTCTTACAGCTGGTGGTTAACGCACATTAACGCTGAGAGCAAGAAAGACGGAGATCAGAAAGACTAAAGCAGCGAGAAAACTCATACAAAGTATCACCACCACCTGAATGGATATCTACATCACCCTAAATTTTATGACATGCTTTCAATTTATTTTGTTTGAGAAGGTTACAGATTATACTTCCTTATTAAACTGAAACCCTAACACAAGTAGAAACAAAGTAAAATAACAGTTCAGAGGATGTATTAAACAGGCTGGCTGGCTTCACCATGAGAGGTCAGCATGCAGTTATGGAGGTTATGGAGTCTGTGTTACTTTAGGCTGTGCAGTCTTGCTCCAACAGCACCTCAGTCACTGCAGGCTCTCATGTTAAAATGCCCAGTTTAACAGTACTAAAAAGCATGCTTACAAAACACTGTTTTAGCCTTTATGTTTCATTTCTCCTTCATAACAACAGCGCAGGCGTTGAATCTGTTTCACAACTCATCTACCTGGATACTGGAATTAGGGGCGTGGCCGCTTTGAAGGTAATCAGTGTCTGCTCGGGTTGTGCTTCCGCTGCACCCGTACGGTTTATGGATGCAGCCTGCTGACCAAGCCCAATAGTATAACTTAATAACTGGCCTGTGAGCAGAAAACCTGTGGACTGACTGGTGCACCCCCAGTACTTAAAGTACTTAAGTAAAGGTACCAACAACACTGATTTCTAGCCCATTGTGTTAGGTGTGCATGTAAAAACATATGCCAAAAAAAAAACAACAACCACAAACTGTCTTTTGTGTGTGTTTTCTGGCAGTGTAGCTGTTTTTATTCACACCAGAGCTGTGTACAAAGTGTTAGAGAAGTGTTTTGGACTGTAAACATGCCATGCCAGAGAAACCATTAAAAATAAATTTGGAGTATGTTTTAAAACATAATGCCAACACGTGTAACTGCCAGAGCTTTGAGAACTACTCCTGCGCGGCGAGTAAAGTGTTAATACTGTCTGAGCTACAGTATCCAGCTTGTTTTATGGCTTCTGCAGTTTAGTCCATGGCTGACAGCACAGGAGGCCACAAGTCGACAAAGGGGAGAAAAAACCCTTGTACTCTCTGGCAAACTTTGCTCCAGACAGGAAGAATTTCTGATTGTCAGGGAGAGGGGGAAGCACACGATTTCAGGCCTCACTGGAGTCTATATATAGCCGAGTACAGGGCATTAAAACTCATTTACTATTAGCCTGCAGTCCCAAGCCACCTGCATGCTCCTTTCCAAGAGAAACACACAATCTGTGCAGCAGTAATCACAGGGTGAGCGGGTTTAACACGCAGGTCTGCTGTTCTTACGGACTCTGACGTCACCGCAGTTGGAACAGCACTCATAATAACCGATAACCATCGTTGGGGTATTGTCCAAAAAGGCCTGCAGCCGCTGAGCCCAAGCACAAGCTGCCTTTTTCTCTCCAATAAGTTTCTTTAACACGCCGTTCCATCTATCCATCTATCCCCCGTTTATTTTTCCCCTCCCTTCCTCCTATTCTTTGGCAGACCTATATTTAGCCACTGGAAAGGTCGGTGTGTGTCTGTCTGCAGTGTAATGATGCAGGGCCATGGAGAGAGACCCACAGAGGTGGCAGGCCAGGCTAAATGACTAAGGGGGGCTGGCTCACTGCTGAAATCTGGGAGATATATATTTTTAAATCAGCGTTGGGAATCAGGATAACACAAAAGCAGGAAACAAATGGGTACAGAGCAGGAAACGGGAATCTCCGCTGGGCGTTAACGGCACTGGCATCTGCGGAAAGTCGTATTTTGGAGGAAAACACAAATAAACAAATGTGAACAGAATTAAGATTCAGACTCAATATTTAACTGCAACACTTTATGATCTCCAGATGAAGAGTTTACCATGCACACTCCATAGGAAAAGAATAGTCGGTTTAAGGTGATTAACTATTAATCACACACACACAAAGCTAACTATCCCTCTGCAGCACAACAGGCAGTAACTCTGCTCTAATGAGGAGTCCTGATCCTTAAACTACTGTTTAAAAACTCTGCTCCTCACTGAGCTGATCTCATAATTACCCATAAAGGATGGAGTTCAGAATCGAGGAGCCAGCGGCTTAAAGGCGGGGAGGAGTCGGGAGAAATGGATGGGATGGGGAAGGAAGAAGTCAGGTGGAAATGCAGACAGGAGGGTGGGCAGGAGGAGGAAAGGTGAAAGAAGAAGATATCCAGCAGGGATCAAAGGGGGGAAAGAAGACGAGCGTCCGCAGGTGCACAGCGTGAACCTTCACCTCGGTTCTCACATGATCCTCCATTACATAACGCTTATAAAGAGACAGACGAATGAACAGACTGATAAGGAAGGAGGAGACTGTTAGGGGTCAGTGTTAGGGAGACGCACACAGGATGAGCTTTTACTGAAGGGAGGAAAAAAATTAATCTAATCTTATAATAGGGTACGGATATGAGCCTGAAAGGTGCGCTCACATGTTCATTTCCCCACCAAGGAACAGAGACTAAAAAGAGTCGTATGACGCCAAAGGAAAACCGAAAGCTTCACAGACAGGATCAGAGAGCATAAAGGAAATGAGATATAAAAGCTTGGGTGAACGACTTCTGTACGCAGGAACTGAAAGCAGCTCAGGGTGGACAGGAAGCAAAGCTGCTTAAAATATAACAAAAATTTTAACAATGGATGTAACAGTTCATGGCAGCTATTCCTAAACTTGAGAATCCTGCAGCCATCGCACACAAAAAAGGACCATTTCCCTCATTTTACACTATAAGACTCATTTTGAGCCTCTGTTCATACCCCAGTTGATATTTCCTCTGCATTTTCAGTTTTATTCCTGCAAACCAACAACCGCCTTCCATCGAAGGGAAGATATAAAACACATCCCAGAGCAGCCAGGGGTCAGATAAATGAAGCACGTAACTTAAACCCCCAGACTTTGTTTCTGTTTGAGTTCAGGTTTCATTTTAAAATCTAAATATTTAATCATAAATATTTCATGGTCATACTTTTTAAAAAATTATCTCTCCTGGTCTGCTTTATTGTTTAGTACTTTCAGAATACTAAAAACAAACAAAAATAAAATCGGGCCGGTTAAACTGAGAAACAGTAAGGGGTGCTGACCCCTTCAAACAGGCTCCAATCATTTTCTACAAGCTGAGCTGGAAGGAGATTTATTCCAGGCTGATAAGTTATGTTTGTTGGCACACATGGAAACACTGCGGGCACTGAGACTTAATCAGCCTACACGCTCCCCTCTGGTCACTTTTCATATCACTGCCTATTAGAGGCAGATCTTAACTAGGGTGCACTGGGAATTATGTTTCTCATAGGCTTCCAACTCAAGCAATGCTTCAGAATTCAGATGAGCAGGACGAAGAGTTAAGACGCAGCAGAAACTGGTTGGTTACCGATCTACAAGTAGCTCAAATTAGGAGAGAAACACCCGGAAATCAGTCAAAATTAAACACAATCTAACATGAGGTCTTTTGCCGGCTAGTGAAGTGATGTGCATTGAGGCAGGTCAAGGTGCGCGTGATGCAACTGCGCAAAATTATTATATTAGTGCACCTCAAGGTTCTGACTGACAGGTCAAACTAGTATGTAGTAAGTACTAGTAAGTATGAAAACCAAAAGGTCAACTAGTTGAGTAGAAAGTAGGGAGTTGGCAAGTAAAGGAAGAAGCAACTAAAACACGCTGACAGGTTTAGGCCATCTTTACTAAAGTGAGACAGCTAAATGCGCTACTTTGGGACCCAGACAGGAACCGATCAGGTCCTGCATTAGTCCGAAGCATCTTATAGGGAGCCAAAACTGTGATTACACTGGCCCTGGGTTAGTTTAAATGTGTGCATTCAAGAGAAAGTTATTATACTCTGATATGAGGGGGAAGCTCCTTTAAATTCAGCAGACATGTCATAACCGTGTTCCTGAGATCCCTCGCTTGTATCTTTGGCACCTTTCAATCTCATTAAGACAAATAATTAACTAGTAGGATTGCCGGTGGGAAATAAAGAAGGCTGAACAGATTAAAAGCAGCAAAGTAGGCAATCTTCACAGGAAAGGATTATTACTGCTGTGATAATGAAAAACAAAATCCTGAGCAGGCACATCAGTGATGATCTCAGAGCTCAAACCTCTATCTACTAATCTGCAGCCCCTGAGCCAAGGCTAGAGAGTTATCACTCGTAGGCCTATTTTCCCAGAGAAGAACAACACATAGGTGCATGCACACGTGCTCCTGAACTCATCTGAGCATGCCCTCCTTCCAGAAAATGACAACACTGTAAAACATTCGGCTGTAACGAGCTCCTGGCTACTCGACTGCCTCGCTGAAGATCTCTAGCTCACTTCCTGTAGTTACTGTGGAATTTGGATGGAAATCTTTAGTATCTGTAAATAGTAGCGAGTTAGAAATGAAACGCTGTGTCAGCAGGAAACAAGTAAGTCAGCCGGTCTTAAGCCCAACAAACCAGCAGGCGTCCAATCAGGAAGTTGCTTTGCTGATTAACATCATCAAACTTAGCGGTCAGCTGACAAAATGAGAAACCTGCCCTTTAACTGGAACGCTTCGTTTACAAATCACCAAAAAGAATGCCTCATTGAGTGTCATCAAGCAAGGTCAGCAGATCGTGCTTTTGTTTCAGGATGAGGGGAAAGGGCAACAAATCAAAAGGAGGACAGACATGGAACCTGGAACAAAGGTGAATCCCTATTCACTAATCAAAATCACCGACGTTTCCCCCGTTGGCTGAATCTGTGTAGGTAAGGGATGTTATGTAAAAAAAAATCTTTTTGTAAAACCCCCTTTAATTTAAGCTGAAATTCACAATTAAACCACATCTTCGGGGTTTTCCCCCAATTTGAGCCAACTGTTCCACATATAGTTATGGCAATGAGTCTGTGTCACCTTACGTAACAGAAGTCTGTGGATTTTCCTGATATTTCAGCCAATCTGATTAACAAAAATGTCATTGATGAGACACCCTGCTTAAAGTAAAAGATATTTTCTTTTATCACAATCCTGGTGATTTTCCTTTGTTATAGAAACAAACGTGATCCCTACTTCATTTTACAGTGATGATGATATACTGACAAAAACATTTAAAACTAAGTTTTGTAAACACTTACAAAAGTTATGTGAAGCCATTAATGGAGGTTACAGTGGAACTGGAGTGATTTGCAGTGGTGGTGTTACTGAGGGGATTTTAGTGCAGCAGGAGGAGCGAGAAGATAAATATCTGTTTAAAATCTGGCTTCTGTGTTGTGGTTTGGTCACCAGACTACTTTCATTTTCCTCCAACACACACACACACACACACACACACACACACACACAGTGTGTGGCTAGGCCAACAGCACAAATTTGGTGACTTTAGCTATTGGACTGAGTCATGTGTACATTAGTGTGCATGCATCCATGCACACAACCGCACACATACACGTGTCACCGCAGCCCAGAATAGGTCCACAGCTCCAAATTCAGGGAGCCGGATGAGTGACTCATTCTCGTAGTCCCTGCCAGTCAAACTCCATGTCCTCCTTTCACAGTCCCAACTCCCGCCTTTCCCTTTCAGCATCTTTCCACACAGACAGGGAGGCTCCACTGTTGATTACAACAATGCTAAAGGTTTCGTTTATAGAGGAGACAAAAAAGTGAAGGAAGGAAGAATCAACAAACCATCCCTCTCTGCAGTCCCACTGGAAATAAACCTACTTTATCTTAATATCCCTAAAGCCATAAAACACTGAGATCTAGATGATGATGCTAAGAACATACATCAGACAAGAATGGAAGAATCTGGAAAATGATTAACACCTGTAGTTTAAATATATACATGCATCCTCGTCTACAGTAATTTTTTTTTGGAATAAACTTTTACTACATTCTGACCGATAAGAACGTGAGTCATCCAAGATAGGATGAGCAAAGGATACTCCTTAAGCTCTTCGAGTAGATAAGGAAAAAGGTCCAAGACCAAGTGAAAAACTTTCCCAGGAATTGCATACAATATAACCAGTGTCATGCAGACGGAGTACTGGACAAAAAAAAATTACAAACTTTTATTATACTAGATTTACACCAAGATGATGGCATCTGCTCAGGTCCATTTGGGTCCACGTGCTCATCTGCATACCCACCTATTTTTTGTGACCACATGCACCAACTACGCAAATGCCCAAGGCACCAGAGTTCAAAGTACACGAATGACTACTCCGCTGTCCATGTCTGCAACAGAGGATAATCAAGGCTTTAGACCAGTCCAAACACCTCAAAGTCTGGATGCCTACCAGTATTTCCCATACCAAAGTTACTGAGGTGTGCTGCCCAGGTATATTAACTGTTCAACTTGATATGTTGGTTAGAATTCAATTCAATAGAAAACCATGTCTGATATCAACGCAGTATGGATACCAGTTCAATGTCGCTTCAACAAAACAACATGATCACACATTTGTGTCTTCAACCTGGTGGTGCCTGGCATGGTGCCCACACGAGATTACAAATAGAAGTGCATGAACATACTGCTTACCGTTTGTGATCTCTCTCTGTGTCACTGTAGATGATAGCCAGAAGCCTCTTCCTGCTAAAAGGGAGTTCTTCCTTCCCACCATTGCCAAGTGCTTGCTAAGAGAGGACAGTCTGATTGCAGGGACTTTATCTTAGGATGTAAAGCACCTTGATACGATTGTTGCTGTGAACTGCCACTATATAAATAAAAAACGTAATTCACGTGACTGACTAAATTAGTGCTCAAGGAAAAACTGGTAACTTTTGCCGGTGGATGATGCATTCAACAGCGAGGATAACAGTAACTGAACTAGTCACTGAACTGTGGTAACAGTATTTGATTAGTTCAGTCGAACCACCAACCTTCCAATTAGTAGATGACCTGCTCTATCTCCTGAGCCACAGCCACCCCAATCTATCCAATGAGCCAGTCTTGGCTCACATCCTTTGTCTACCACTCGTGGCTCACAGTACATTCAGAGTGACAGAAATTCACTCTGGATGAGTGTGTCCGTGAAATTCTCAAAAACAGCCAGTGCGGGACTTTCTACATGTGTGACGTCTGGAAGCTTTAGTCAGCCTTTCCTCATTGGCAGAGTCACCGCAGTCTTAATTCCTCTTTTGCATTAAAGTTGGATCTTCCAGTCTCTAGACAGAGCGGCTCGCTCCCTGTGTAAAAACATTAAAAGACAGAGGCACGACGGCGTCACCGCAGGGAGATGGCAGCCCAAATGAGCACGCCATGCTCACAAGCTTTAGTGAGAAAATTAGAAGAGTGTGTCTGTGTGTGTGTGTTAATGCAAGCCAGAGATCACCCATTTTCATGGCATGTGGGGGGTCCAGGCCCCTAATAAAGTGCACATGCTGCGAGTGGGCGAGATGACTTAGTGTCTGTCTGAGGGACCGACCGACTTTCACGTTTAAATAAAACAGAAACCAACTCATTCATCACCGCCTGTGGCCCCCGGGGGTGTGGAGCAACCCTCGGGGACACTGAATGGGTCACGTGAGTTAGCAGAAGAACGAGAGCAGCACTTTCGACCTAATCTATTCAACATGTAAAGTGATACTATCATTCAATGGTTAATGATTCGGCATTCCTTCTCATTTAGATAACTCTCTTCAATTGACTCATCAATCATAGCATCCAAGGAAATATGTACAAACTCTTCAGACTGCCAAGATCTTTAAATAAGTGAGCTCTGGGTTACAGTTTGTTCTTTCTGAGCTCACTTTATCACCCGCAACACTCAAACTTAACTTTATGGCCTCATCGATGGCGATGACCCGATGAAACGGTGCCTTTCTTATCACTAATATAATTTAAGGTCTTCCTTTGAAGCAGAGAACAGGACAAGGCCAAGCCTGTGATCACCTTTAAGATTTTGGCAGCTAAAATGCAAATGTTACGTGAACAGAGGCCAAAACAATGTCCTGAATCACTCGTGCTTGGATATATTTAACATTAATAACAGGCATTAGTGTCTTGGCTCATGGTGGTGGAAGATAATATACAGAGGGGGAAAAAGTCAAATAAAATCTGTTATCCGGATGTCTACAGATAAGTTAAGACTTTTTAATAGCACTTAAAAGAAAGTTCAGTTTACTGGTTCAAAATGGGCTTTTGAGGGGTGATCATACATGCAAGACTGACTGGGCTGCATATATTTAAGGTCTGTGTTACCTTACTTAAGAAGTCTGTTAATTATGGCTACTGGGTAAATGAAAGGGTGTTTTATGCCCAGGTAAATTAAAACCCAACATCTGGTTTAGAGTGCTGGAGATGTTCCTCTGGTGAAAGGTTGAACCCTCTGCAGTGGAAACCAATAGACTTAAACCAGCCTTCTTTAACCAGTGTATGGTTAGTCCAACAGTATACTGAGCCTGAATAAACCCCGGGTTAAACCAAAACCTTGGTGATGGAGGTCATTTAAGGGGGTTTTCTTGTAAATAAGAAGTGGCTGGGATGAGAATTAGCATCATCTTGGGCCATGGCTCTCATCCGAAAAAAAGTGGCAGCGTGCCCTTTCAAGGTTAGCAATAAGTTGCTGCCCCAAGTGGAGGTGTTCAAATATCTTAGGGTCTTGCCGACAAATGGGAGACAGATTGGTGCATCGGTGCAGACGCTGAGATGGTCCGTTGTGGTGAAGAGAGCTGAATGTGAAGGCGAAGCCGTTGCTTTGCTTATTGATCTATGTTCCTAACCTCATTTACGGCCAAGAGCTGTGGGAAATGACAAAGAATGAGACTGCAGATACGAGCGACGGAAATGAGCCGAGACATCCTCATCATCAGAGACAGGGTGAGGAACTCAGACATTCGGGAGGGGCTTCGAGTAGAGCCGCTGTTCCTCCACAAATGAAGCCCGCTGAGGTAGTTCAGGCAGCTTGCTACGATGCCTTCTGGGCGCCTCTTAGGTGAGGTGTTTTGGGTGCGTACAACTGGGAGGAGAGCCAGAGGCAGACCCAGGACACAGGAGAGAGATTACGTCTGTCGGGCAGCCTTTGAATGCCTCAGTGTCCCCTGAGGAGAGCTGAAGGAGATGGCTGAGGATTGAGAAATCAGGGCAGGTCTGCTTAGACTACTGCCCCCATGACCTCTTCCTCCAAAGGGTGTCTAATCAGCCTACTGATGCCATCTCTCTGTTTCTCATTCACTCACAAACCATCCAAACTTAATGTAAGATGTTTTCATGCTTGAATGCCTTTTAATAGCATCAAGGTTCTAACTGCCTTTCTCTGAATATAATGCACTTCTGCTGATGGTTAGAAAGTGACAGAAAAATGCAGATTTTTTTCCTGTCAAATAAGGCAGGTGAAACTCACTTTTCTGATCATACCGATGTGCGCGGTCATCCCTAAAGACTAAAGGTGGATTTAAAGAATGATTTAAAGGCGGCACCCCGTGCTGTACCTGACCCACAGCAGATTCTGGATCGAAGTACAAACGAGCTACCAGCCTGAACGCTGACACTAAATTAAACTGTAAAACCTTCTGTTACATGTGTAATGCAGCCAGTAAACCCCCACCCCGACCCCACGGTCTCCAGATCCTTCTGCTCCTCATCGACCCCTTCACGGTTTGATCTGGTCGGTAGCGAGGTGTGTGCTGTGGCCTTTTAGCTCAACACTGTGTGCATCTGAGCTGGAGAAAGCTGCACATATATCTGTTACAGAGGCTCAGCGAACCTTTGTTCTCGTATTAATGTGGGTGTGAGAGAAGGTGAAGGCATCGGTGGGGAGAAAGATCCTGCGAGTATGTATGTTCACAGTGCGAACAAAGCTTCGGGTAACACAAACATCATACACGTTAGGTCGCACGCTGCCACATCGATCATCATCATGTCTCACACGCGCTCCCAGGACGGGCTACGACGGCCAGAGAGAGCCACGGTCCTCCCAACAGACCGATAACTAAAGCAAACACATCAGACTGTGCTCTGCTCTGTTTGTACACTCTGAAGTTCAGACACAACCAGCGTCCCTCATTTTAACTTTATGCAGTCAAAATGTTGCCCCACATCTCAGTGACACTGCAACTGTAAAAACCCTGGTAACATCAGTGTATTTAATAACTTACCATGCTGATTTTATAATATCAAACTACACCACAAAGGGGAAATAATACAAATAGAAATTGCACATAATAGGGTAAAGTTAACCTATTATTACAGAATAACTAAGACAGAACTAAAGTGACTAAAAGCCACTGAAATCTAAAGTAACTGCTTGTTTCTGAATAAATCCAAGGTTCGTGACAGCAGATAATTGCTGCATAAACCTGTGTTTATTTTAAATGTGCATAAGCCCAGACTAACTGTTGGGCACCTTGTTGCGCATTTAATGATAATAATTAAAGAGGAAAAACCTGCAAAAGGCACAGCGGAGGAAAAGGAAAAGACAGCTGCCTGTTTCTGCATGCATTCATCACAAACGCAGAATGTTATGAGAAGAATCGGTCTACCTACAAAGGCGACGTACAGCCAACGCGCTGCTGCCTTTGTCACGAGTAAAGAGGATCCTTTTTATTACGCGCCACTATGAAATCGTTAAAGCCCAGCCGGAGGAAACGGTGCCATTCATGCATTAGAAATATGTCTTTCAGACACGGCCAGCAGCCGGCTCAGATGCTTCTTGGCTTGGGATTTAATTCATTTGAACAGTGACTCTTTTACAAGTAATGATTTCTCCTTTTACTCCAAAGACCACAGCCACACTCTTCTTGTCATGCAAATGCACTCCTGTAGAAAGAGCACGTACATCTCAAAGCAACAATTTAGTGTGCTGACTCGGTTATTTTTTTACTTACACTTCCTGTAAAAATGGCAACTAGATTTCTTGTTGAAGGCAACACGTTTTTAGCATCATCACACAAAGGATCCATAATAACCCTTCAGCATTTTCAGGGTTCTTCTTGGCTTAAAACTGAGTCTTTGAGGGTGAATACACACAAATGTGTTGTAGGTCTGAACAGTTATGACAAAGCCTCTGCTCTTAAAACAAGTCTGTGCAATATACTGCTAATAGAGTCTCATAAAATACTCTTTAGAAAGGGGAGACCTGAATGCATAAAGCTGTGAGTAATCAACTGTCTGCAGAAAACCTGCGAATGCAAACATACTGAAGATGCATTCAGGGGTGGTCAGGAACTTTAAGAGACCACATTTGCTGAGCAGTGTGAGTAAAAAGTGTCCCTTTCTTGAGGTCTTGAATAGTTGATTTGTGAGTATGCCAAACCTCTGAGGTTAGAGCCACGGACAGCTGTTTGAATCAATGTCTGGCTCCTTAGTAATGACCTCAGCAAAGCACCACACAAGAACTCGGGAGTTGTGGAGGTTTAGGTATCAACATATCCCACAAGCCAGGTTTGTAGGATTAGTACTGGGATTCACACTTTTAATCAGGCAGTGTGGGCTAAGAATTCAGGTGCTACCCCAGCAGGGGTAGGGGGCAGGAAAAGTCTGGGCTGCATCAACCCAAAGTCCAAACACCACAAAACCAGAGGGAGCGCTTTCCTCACTGCAACCTGTTAGAGGCTTTTCCCCTCAGAGGCTCTTAAGGTGGTCTGAAAAAATGTCTCATTTACTTTACATCATTTGACAACTGCTTTATAAATTAGCACTGATTTTTTTTTTCCCTCACTCCAGACTTTCTGCTGGCACTGCAGCGCCTTTCCAGCGAATGGCACTGCTGGATGTGATGCATGTCAATGCTCCCACTGTATTGTAAAATAATAGATGTTGCCACCCACTGTAGGCCACTCTAATTGCTTCAACATAACCTGCCAGGCTACCTCTAACCACGCTTCTTTGTTAAAGCAGACTCCCTAAAAACAGATGGCATCTGGTGGATATTTTTGCTCCAACAGTAACTTGGTTGTAACTACTTTACTGGCACTGGTAATGTTGGCAATATTAGACTGAGCCATACAGGACCACACCTAGTCTGTCCCCTTATCCCCTGTGCAGAAAGCAGACTCGCATGTTGGTGGAGACCCACCTCCATCCCTCTGGACATAAACGACACCCAACCGGCCAGGGGAGCCTCCCATTACCCCCACCACCTCTCATTCTTCACGAACCGCAGATCATAGCCATAACACACGGCATGGCTCTCCACACCTCTTTAAATCAGGATGACTCCAGCCAAAACAGCCACAGACAAAACACATCCCTACCTCCTCACCTTCTGTCTCTCTCGGCCTCCCAAAAAGCTCCAAGGGCAAATAAGCCGTCTGCATTTTTGGATTTATCAGCATTACATGAGCAACACATCAGTGCTATAAAACAGATGAAACATACCAGTATTCTGTTTAGGATCTAGTTGTAAATACCGATTAGCCCCTTAGACAATAGAGTTGATCACTTTCAAACAGTATAAAATATTTTGTGCAGAAACACTAAAAGCGAGATGCCTAATTATGGAATACTTACCAGCAAACTGAAACAAAATCAAAGTATATAAAATGTTAAAAAGATGCATGTCTTTCATCCATTTCCACATAACTGCAGCCTGTCTTGGCCAGGACTCCCTCGTAAAAGGGATTTTAAGTCTCACCGGGATTTTCCTGGTAAAATAAAAATAAAATTAATAAAATTATCCCTGCCAAACCTATGAGCCAACTCCTCTTAAAAAAAAAAAAGAAGAAAAAAACCCTGAAAATCTGTAGAAGCACAGTGACAAATTGGTTGCAGGAAACATTTTTAATATTAAAATATATCACTGGCACATAAATATATGGCTACTCGCTCACTTGAAGGTTAAAGTTTATGCAAAACAGATTCGCAGGCGTGTGTGAGAAGATCAGTGAAGCCGGAAAGCTTGCTTCCTGTCAGGTGCTTCAGAGATATCGGTCCTGCTACAGAACTCGCTCTTATCTGCTTGGTGAAGCGAATCGTTGGTTCCACTTGACCTGCTCCGTCTTTTCATCTGCCCCGCTGGGGGTCAGCTGTCAAGGAGCCAACACAAACTCGCTCGATCATAAATGCTTACAGTTACCGAGGCTGACTGAGAAATGAGCGCATTCTTTGGAGCAGCATGTGATACAATCTGTACAAATCTGCACAGTCAAAGCAGGAGCCGCGTGCAGTTTGTTTAAGTCAGGTTAGGATTTGGTCTGTTTGAAAGCTCCACGGCTCACAGAATTAGACTGCCCTTTGTGTGGAAACAGGGGCCACACGAATGGGAAAGGTGGAGCACCCGTGCTTTCTTAAATATGTCCAAGGATAATGTGCACTTTGTGACAGCAAGTAACAGATTTAATCAGCCGCCTCTCCGATCGGTTCCTCGCCGTGTGGACGGACTCCGACTCCACTGTCCCGGAAGGTGGAGTTGGAGTCCCTCTAACTGACTGCAGGACTAGAATTTCTTGAGAATAGTTAAATGATATCAAAGACCAATGACCTCATCGCCCCAACAGCAGAGAAAGAAGAGATGGGAAGTGCCAGATTAGCTAGTTACAATAAATTATTCCAAAGGTAAAGATCTTCTAGTGGCCACTTGAGGTCGACTCCACTGAGTCAGTACCCACAGACACACACGTTAAAATGTCCAACTTTACAGAATTAAAAGCACGCTTACAGCCACCTACAAAATAAAATGAAATAGAAACAACAACAACACCACCACAACAAACAGTTTTGGTCTTCGTGGATGATTAACCCCTGGTAACAACTATATTAGCTCATAATGCCACCCTTTCCTCTTCTATATATGCTCCAAAAAATAAAGATTCATCTCTTGATGCAAATTACAAACACATTATTTTATATGACTAAACCCCAAACTCTAGATGGGTCACTGGTGACCTGGTGGATGTTAAGTTTAAAGCTAGTATGTGGGAATCACTGGCTGAAGATCCTGCAGTGTTCTAGCAGATTTCCTAAGTTTACAACTTCATATGTAGCTTAAAGCTGTCGGGGGGGCCACACGTGGTGGAGGGCTCCATCGTCCAGTCCCCTACAAAGACCTAACACACTGTGGCATCACAGATATTTTCATTTAACACAAACATCTGACAAAAAAAAAACCCCAAAACAAGTCAGCCAAATAAAATTTCCACATAAATGTCAGATATTAGTGTCAGCCCATCAATCACAGAACAGAAGGTTCTTTCAAATCACATCAGTTTAAAAGGGTTTAAAAAAAACATGCAGAAAGAAATGCATCACGGAAGAGAAGATAATTTCTTCTCCGTTAGTAGCCTCAATAAAACAAATACACAACAGCCCCGGAGGTGCAACAATCATTTATTCATCTCCACAGGAAACGTGTTTGCTTGATTGTTATAGCTTTCCTGCCAGCATGCACAGCCCACAGCTGCACTTCACAAGTTCAAGCACTGTCTACAGGTGCTGTGAAAAAATATAAAAATCACACGGGAACTGTGGGAGATCATTACCTGCAGGAGGAGGAATCAAAGGAGGTCCACATGATGTTTAAAAAAGAATGGCAAATACCAGAGTTTATCAAAAAAAAAAAAAAAAAGGGCCACTGTTATAGTCCAAGATTCGAAATGCTTGATTCCTAAATGGTTTCACAGTACAAGAGGATAGATTAGGCTTTTAGAGGAGAGATTAAGCTGTTATACAACAACCACCACAGTGCCCTTAGGCAAAGCAATTATAAGCCTCCCGAAACTTTAAGTCTGCCTGCTGAGATACATAAGAAAAATAATCTATAAGAACTGCAGCCAGATATACTGATTGAGGCTGTCTGTTCCCTCTGATGTATACATCCATAATCATAAAAATGATAGATACAGCCACAATTTATTCCCTACTCAGGGCTTGAATTTCAGTGTGGGACTGTGGCTATTACACAATTTAATCGAATCCTGCACTTACAACGAAGTAAACTCACAACCACAGAACTCTTGCAACGTTCAGACCAAAGTTCGCACCAGACGTGTTGCAGGGGTCGGCCGACGTCGACGTGGATGGAACCCGGCACGCTCTTCACGCAAGGCTACGAGCTCGTCTGCTGCTTCAGAGACTCTCGCCGGCATACACAGGCAAGGCTCAAAGACGTAAACTCGGAGGGACGCTAGCTAAAAATGTAACTCTGCGTTAAGTGACAAGAGAAAAGCAGGTCCAGATGGCTCACGTTAGCCGAGTGAGCATTCCCAGTGAAGTTAACGTTCGATGTGCTCAGACAGCCAGGTAACACCAACACTATTAAGGTAAGGTTGCACTGTGGCTCAAACTAAAAAGCTCAAATGAGCAGCTTGATGAGTAAAACACAGGACGGGGAAACAAACAGAGCAGCCATGGAGACGGGAGGAAAGAAGTCCAGCAAAGAGCAGAAATCACAGCAAACGTGTCCTTAAACAATCTGAGGTAAGAACGGGACAATAACATTTATTTCAGGCACTGATGTCCTTCAATGCTCATCTCTCAGAATCAGGTTTTCCTGTGTGTGAGGCTTTTGTGTGTTTGGCCAGCACGTCCCAGCTCGCACAACCTGTTGTTTATTATCCAAGCTTTGTATGGGTCACTAAAGCCACTGTGCATACACACCTCCAGGAAAAGAGGCCCGCTGTAACATCGAGAGATGCTCACAGCAAAGCTGACCCGAGCTGCCTCTAGACAGCACACCGGAGAAATGTTGACGTCATCCTGCTGTGGTTTTTCCAGGGTCTGCTTGTCCAGGCTTGGCTCAACAGTAATCAGGAATGTGATCAGGTCGCCATTTGAGCCGACCCGATCGCTCACAGTAACCACGTAATGGGAGGAAAATGAGGGAAAGGTACATCCTGTGAGGAACACAAGCATTTTGGGGGTGGGAGGGTGTTGTAACGCAGTTTTCATCTAAAAAGTATTCTGCCTTTATTCAGTACCCACAGGAGAGACCGGTATCCAGTACATTTCCTGATCACAGTTACACAAGACCAGGCCTGCTCAACCGAGGCACAAATCAGTTATTATACAAGCTGTGAAGCCCATCTCGCTGCTGGTTTATGCTGGCGGGGGCAAAGAAAGCCCCGGGTTACAACGGTCCCGCGAGCCTGGGGAAACCATCGGGGAGATGGACAGAGAGCCGAAGCAGACACTTCCCTCACACGCAGCCAAAAGTGAGCGACGCTTTCTGATCCAAGGACTAACGCAACTGCAAGCAACTGTTAAAAATCCCTCCACAGGTTCACCCACGGAAACCCTGACTTTTACTTCCTTTTCTCTTAAAAGGCAGTGGCAGACAAGTCTGAAGGCCGATGGTGGTTCTGCCATGACATTATATCTTTCAAATGCTAAGAACAGTGCTAGTATCGTAGGTGGTTATAATGTAGATGACCAAGCAGTAGAATAAGACTTTTAAACAGGCCATCAGAGAGTGAATATCAGAGCCAAATACACAGTTTTTCTTTAAAAATGGGTTTGAGTTTACCCCAAGTTCCTGCAAATGTTTTGAAGCGTTGCATTTTATGACCCTGTCTGTCATAATGACTTGCATCTATGGCAGCCTCTGACTTCGGTCCCACAGTTTCAGACCGGTGTCCTGAAACTCAAGCTGCACCGCTGCATCGGCGTACGTCAGTCGCCAGCTCACCTTTTCAAACTTTCCCCGAGACAAACAACTGAGCCTCAACTTTGGAGCGCAATCGTGCCGTCAGTAATTGTGCTGGTGCCAGCGGTATAATTGAGTATAATGGTGAGACAGTAACACAACAGAGTCCTTCCCAAAGGAAACTAATGGCATCATTTTTTTTTTACAAAATGAGCCTGTGGTTCATTAGCTCTGGTCTAACCAGTGTTATTAGAGCTATTTTAATCTGCATAAAAGACGTCTAAGTCAGTCTTCCTGTAATTACAACGGGCTGAGTCAACTGCCCGCAACCAAATGGTCTTCCTCAAGGGCAATTTGGACTCAGTGGTAAAAGTCAAAACACTCACTTTGTTGTGACCACATTAATGTCAGGTGTAGCCGCAGAGTGACAGACACGCGGGCACACAAATACACTCAGTCAGAAACAGAAGCCCTGCCCTTACCAGACTTAACACCAGCTAATTGCTCATGTATGGCTGCTTTCACTGCACACATACACACAGTGTGCAACAAAGCGTGCTGGCCTGCCGGTCCTGGCTGTCTACAGCTGTGACGTCTCGCGTGTGGCGCGTTGTTGATATAAGGAGTAACACAAGCGGAAAATTGGAGCTGGTGCTGGTGGGGCCAGACTTCAGACTTCCTGATAGGAAGAGAGTGGAGGCTGGCCCACGTATACATTTATATAGAGATCACGGTCCCCCCCCCCAGTCGGTGCAGAAGGGCGCTGGAACGACGCTCTGCCACTTACTCCCCCTCAAGGTGAGGAAATAATAATGAAAAATTCAATAATCAGTGAAGCACAGTTTCATGCAAGAAAATCAATACAGCCAAATTCAAAAAAGCTGTCATGAAGGGCTTCAGCACCTTAACACATGCAGGAATACACTCCGCCTTGAAAGCTGCTTATGCCTACTGTGGAAAATGCTGACCATCTTACAGGTAGAAATGTGGACAGAGGCACAGGTAGAGCCCTGAGAAGTGAGGGACGCAATAAAAATAAAAAAAACTTCTATGGCCTCGATGGAAAACATCATGAAAGACGTGAAGAAGAATTTATGAAGACTTGCGCGACGCTCCGAAAATCCTTGTGCACCTACACAAGGCTGCTTAATAATGTGGTGGGGCTGTTGAAATTTCTCTGCTGTTTTGAATCTACAGAAGTCCTGAAGGTGGACTACAAAGAGCCCATTATATACAAACCAAAGAGTTTTTACTGCGTTGTTTCACGCAGGCGGAAAATATTTCAGTGCCAAGGTTGTAATTTTTAAGAAAAATTAATAAATAGACTAAAAGTTGTGTGATAGAAGTCAAATCAATTCATGATAATCCTACAGGTAGAACACAGCAACAGGCGGAATGAATACAAACTGAATTACGAGAAGCCTTAAATTGACTTTGATCATTTAAATATAGCTCAGTCTTTATGTTCTTCAGACAAGGCAGCGGTGCTCTGGTTCTTAAACTCCGTTGTGCTACACCTCTTCTCTCCTCACAAAAAAGGAAAGCCTTCAGACTGACCCACATCATTTAACAAGACGAATGCTACAGACAGCGTTAACCTGCCATTCACCAGCTTTACCTCAATCCCTGCAAACTGAAGGAAGTCGGTATGAATCGCGCTCTAAATGCCGAAGAACAAGTCCATCAACAACACTGAAATGCTTTCTACACACTTTGAGCCAACTCAATAAATCATTCAGAGCAGAGACAAAGGTAGCCATCATTGGCTGCGCGGTTAAAACAGACGTCAGTCCACTTTTTTTTAAAATAAAAGGAAATGCAATATAACCACGCTAATCTGACCCTCCGGATGGAGGTCTTTAGAGAGGAATACAATGTTCCGGCGTCTGAAATAGGCCACATGTGCCGCACTAAAAATAAAGTGGTCACTGTTTAAGACTTTAATTTGAGCACCAAAAAAAGGAGACATTTATTGCACCTGTTGAATGTCTTGTGCAGCGGAAAGGCCGCTGACTGCGGTCACAGAAACTTATTTCAGCATCATTTTCAGATCCATACAGTCAAAGAGCACCCACTGTGAAAAAACAGTCACATTATTCACAACCCCGTGATCCAAACCTTCTCTGTGGCAACAAAGAGATCTGAAAGTCGTATTTCTAATTATGATGTTGTGTTGTGGTTAGGCATTCCCCGCTCAAACATCTATTATGGGAGCTGGATCTGCGCCTGCCCTCGATTACCACAAAGCACTTTTGACTAAACTGAGTTTAAGAGCACCTAAATGCACAATGGAGGAAAATCACAACCTGAGGATGGAAAATCATAATAATCTCACTGAAACCAAACATGCTGGAGAAAAATGAGAGGAATTTCAAATAGCAGGGACTGGGATTTCTGGGTTAAACTCCCATTTAAAGTCCCAGCAAAGGTGCTAACTGCACCGGATCAGATTCTCTCGTGTGTCAGGGGTCAAACAGGTCTGCTTTCAGAGTGCCCTGCAGGAAGCACAGAGCACATTAAACTCTAAACAATGAGGCTAAAATATGCAGCGTGTTAACCAGGGCAGTTAAAATATCTCAGCTAACAACTGCCTCATTCTAAGTAGGGTGACCAGGTGTCCCACATTTTTATTGCATGTCCTCCAGATCTCACGTAGTCACACACCGTCCCATGCTGTATTTGAGCTCATTTCACGTTGCGTGCACCTGGACAGCTAGCTGCTGGCACGAGGGATCTTTCCTCTTGTGGGACCAATGTTTTGTGAATGATCAAATAAAGACTAAAACTAAAGCTAGACCAAAACTAAAATTTATTGGCTCACGTTGCGTGATCTAGAGATACGACGCTCTCATATTTAAATCCGATATCGGCCCAATACCGACTCACAAAGCTAGATCGGACATCGGAAACAACTTCCCGATCCGCAGGCCGATCTTCCGTCTCAGTTCTGTGGGGACAAACGTGAGAACACTGCATTCTTAATGCCAAACCTGTAACCAGCGGGTCTTCTTGTGTTTGTTTCTTTAGTTAGGCATATCAGATTGTCCCTCACCAACAGTCCCTCTGCCCCACATTTACTCTGTCTGCAACTGGAACCTTATCAGCTGCACCCTTAGTTAAGTTCCCAATCCAATCATGTAGTCACTCTCCGCATTCCTCTTCAGGCTTTGATGTAGTGATAAGTGGAAATGTGGGCCGGCTTCGGCTTGAAACAATCAAAACACCTGGTTTGTAGTTTGCATTTCGTCACTTCCTTGAAGTGAAAGCCGTGAAAAGCTCAGTAAGCTTTGGATTTAAAGAGGATCAACACAGAAACCTGCCTTCTCAACTTCAACGGCTTCAAACACATTTCAAACTTGCTCTGGTTTCTCAACACCGCTCTGCTGGAGCAACATGTGGGGTGGGGGTGGGGGGCAAGCAAAAGGGCTCAATTTGGCCCACTGGAAAGTGTGAAAATTCACTGCTATCCTTTGTGCGATGATGGCCACATTGACCACACACACGAGTGAGAGTGTGTACCAAGCATTTCTAACTGTTGACCAGTTTGAATCACAAAAAGTAAAATGTTGTTCTTTACATCACATCCTCTATTTTCCACTGTGATGTGTAAGCTGCTTAAAAAACAGAGTAAATGAACGAGGAAAAACTGTGTTCGGTCTTTAAAAAAATGAATTAATTCACAAAAAATAAGTGGAAGAAAATGGAGGAATGGATGGATCTGTTTTTATGAGAGTGTGGGGTTGAGGGTGTCTTTCTCTTCCTTAGACCACACCTATGGACCAGGTGATCATTCCCACTTCTTCACACTTACAGAAAGAAAAAGGTGGGGCAGGGTCTTTAAAATGTAGGTTACCATGCGGTGTTGTTGCTGGAGCCCAAAATGGGCTGCATGTGGCCCACCAACCACAGTGAGGTGGCGTTTTTCCTGCACAATAATGCAAATAAACACTCAGAATTACCGTTGCGAACCTCATCCAGACTAGGTGCTGGATGAAAATTGGGGCTGAATTGCCATCAGTGGCGATGCATGCGGTGTCAACGACCCGTGTAGTTAAACTAACCCACTAAATGTAAAGCTTGGTGCACTGTGGAAGCGACAATAAAGCAAATACAGAGCTCTTGCTGCGGTGCACCTTGGCGCTGACCCCGACTCCTCACCACTGATCCGGAAAATTAGGCTAAGTCTTGCTGTAAATCTCTCACCTGCATTTCAAGTTTAATTTAAGCCTTCAGAAAGCGCATTTAGGGATGTTTCGATCCGCTGGGGCTGGTAAAAAAAAAACACGGTCGTGAGTGGGACGCTTTCTGGGATTACTGAAAACAATAACAAGAGGCTCGCATGGATTCTCTCTAGCGCCATAATTTTGTCACACTTTCCCTGGAGCGGAGAGTTTGTTAGCGTGCTAACCCGCTTTAGCCGTCGAGGCTAGGCGCTGTTGTTTTCATTTGAAGAACAGCAGCAGCGAATGGAAAAGTTTTCTTTTTTAATTTCATATGTTCGGCTGCTCACTTACCCGTCTCCGCCGGGGTTTTCATCTTTGTGGTGGTCTTCGGTGCGCCGCCGCCGCTTCGCACACTTTCCCCGTCAACTTTAAACGTTAGTTGGCTAGCTCTTAGCAAAGTTGGCTAGCGAAGTTAGCAGCGACACCCCCACTCCTTCCTCCGGTGTTGTTCTCACAGGCGGCTCGTTAGAAGGAGCCTGCCCCGATTACGGGCTCCGCTTTCAAACTGAAAACCCGCCGCAAACTTCGCATGGAGTTTAGCGGTGTATCGCGACGCAACTACGCCTTCTCAGAAACTTTTGCGCCGGAGTATTTGTCGTTCACTTGCGGGGCTTCTGGTGCGGAAAAGTTGCCCCGAGTCTCAGGAGAGGGGGAGAGAATCCGAGCCGCCCGGGTCTGAATGGCGCAGGTCAAAGTTTGGAGGAGCCGCGCTGCTCGGAACTGGAGCAACGGAATGCGACGAGTCTAAATGTTCATCCCGCTTGTTGCAGCCATGTCGCATGGTCGATTCCTCCTCCACACCATCATCGTCACCCTCCTCATCCTCAGCAATAGTCCAACTGCGGCGCTTCAGAAGGGAACAAAAGTACCGACTCCTGTGCTTTCTCCTTCCCTCAGACTTTTTCCACTCACTCAGACACTTCGTGCTCTCTCTCTCTCGCCTCCCCCCTTCCTCTGGCGGGGTGTCGTGTTTCGCTCCTCTGCTGCCACACGGGGCCGCCCACGCTGACCCACGAAGGGAGGGAGGGAGAAACTGAACGCCTACTTTATGCCGAAGATCGTCTATGTCTGTGGAAGCTTACCTTTTCCAGGAAAAGCTCTAAGGTAGGGTGAGAGAAAAACAGAGCGTGCCTGCCAGGGGTGTTTCCAGGGTTTCTGGATGGGGTGGCACAGGCTGGGTCGGATTATCCAGTGTGCCATGGAGGGCCCATCTAAGCAGCACAACGAATAAACTACAAGACTTTCTTTATCTCTTAAAATGTATAACCACTGTTTTTTAATGTTATGTTTTGCTTTCTGTTTTTATATGGATTTTAAACCTGTTTGCTCTTACTTGTGTACGGCAATGATTTTAAAGTTGAGTCGAGTATATCTTATTCTTATTACCAAAAACACCAGTATATGCAGCTGGGAGAAGGCAGTGGTCTGTGTTTTGATAGGAGGGAAAAGAGGAGGTGAAGAGTAAAGAGAGGGGAAGGAGACGATAACACACGTGTGTGTGTGTGAGGACGCTTACATTAAACATATTATCCTCATGTAAAACATCATGGTGACACTTTATTGAAGATACTTTAATGCCAGCAGTGAACTTGTACTGCAGTGATTACCTTACTTAGATGCTGCATTCCAGTCAGCTCAGAGCTCGGCACGATGCCATTCCTAAGTTAGTGCTCTTCCTATGGCCTATTCACAAATAAAGTCACAAATACACAAAAAAGTCCATAATATACATGAAACCACTGAAGAAGGATACCAGCCTGTGCCCCCCCCCCCCGCCCCTGTACATTATAAACACTGTGAAGGAGTTTTATAGGTGTGCACCGAATATCAGTATCACCAAAGCTGAAGCATGAAACGTGGTCCCCTCCTGCTCTGGAATAATGGTGGCCCTGGATCTTTTGGATATAATCAGTGGCTGTGTCTGAAATCAATCATTTCTCAGTGAGTTATACTCCGAGGCTTTTTACAGCATCACGCAGACGGACGAGAGGAAGGAGCAGCACATCACAACATAAACTGCCATCAACATATTTTTCTTAATAAAAGAAAATATATCCTCCTGGGAAAACAAGCTTGATATGCTATCCTGACATATCCCAATTGGCCCCAGCTGGGTTCAAAACAGAGTTCTTGTGTTTCTGTGTTTTTTTTTTGTTGGTTTTTCCCTTATTTCATGTTGAGCTTTTTGCTTTCACTTCAGTTTAGTGTGAGTCAGTTTCAGTATGGGGTTTCCTTATTTCAGTTTAGTTTTTATTGGATGAAAATGTTTAGTTTTAGTTTAGTTTTTATTGGTTTCAATGTTGGTTTGAGGCTTTTTACTTATTATAATATGGCTGATATTAGTTAAGGAGCAGATTTAGGATGCTCACATCAGGTATTTCATCACAAACACAACACTCTCTAAAGCCACTGAACTGTCAGTCATGGAAACATCCCAGATCTTAATAAACCTCTCCAGGCTGAGAGCTGTTACTAACCTGACAAAGACTGGGCATGTGTACGATGTAGTGAATAAGTGACTGATTTTAGACACAACCGTGGTCCTTCTAGCTGCAAGTCAGACAACTCCTGGCTCCACTCGATGCGGAGGCACCGAGCTGCTTTACCCCGAGTCCCTCCCAAATCCCTCACCCTGTCTCTGAGGGAGAGGCCAGCCACCCATCGGAGAAGGCTCATTTATTTCCACCACTCGTATCCTCGATCTCATTCTTTCACTCACTGCCAAGAACTCGTGACTATCGGTGTGGGTGAGTCTTCGGGCTCCCCCACCTGCCAAATCTCACTTTAACCCCAGAGTGCAGCCATGGCCTTCAGACAGCATTAAGAACTTTGTAGCGGGAAAAAAAGAATCTTAAAAAAAATAAAAAGTGTTTGTAACAAACAACAATAATGTAGTAATATTAATGCTGCTATCCCCAAAGCAGCATCTTTAATTGATAAAATTTGTTATCAATGGCTTCTGCCCAATTTTCACACATCGGAAAGGACCAGTTTTGGTCCCTGGGCCGCATGTTTAGCTCCCTATGTTTTTGTTTAGGATATAAACATGTTTTCCCCAAAGCCCAGAAAGCCATACATATTAAAATGAAATGTTGTGTTTGAATAACAAGTCAAAACCTGAAGGTATTTAGTCGTTATTTGAGCTGAAAAATGATTTCGTTTAACTGCATCTGCATCCATAAATGAATCTCTGAAGCGCTTCTGCTTTTCAACAAGTGGCAGATGATGCCGGGGGTAATACATTCAGAGTGAGTCATCGTGCTAATAAACGATCTTCGCTGAGGACCGTGGCTCGTCGCTGTCCGGAGCTTCCGCCGCTGCCTCCACTTTGTCGCCCCGCTCGCTCCCGGTTGGCGCGTCAAGGCGTTGCTGTGGAGACCCATCACCGCCGCGGGTGATGAGAGGTGCCGTGTTTACCTGTAAACTGCGACAGCGAGGCAGCCAGGGAGCCGCCATCCGTTATTTATACACGGGGAGGGAAGGAAAGGGCCGAGCAACAGGCGCTTGTTTCGCCCGGGGGAGGGGGAGGGACCTGGTGAGGAATTTACATAGATTGTAATTGTAAGTGGGCATCAACTGGAGCCCATCAGGCGCTTATTAGCATTATGGGCTCATATAGCAACACTTAACACACACACACACACACTCTTTTCTCCCACACTCTTTTCTTCCTGTCTAATGAAGGGCCCTTCAGCACTTACATCAGTTCTGAGGAGGCAGCAGAGGGAGAGCGAGTTGAAAGAAAGGAGCAGTAATTACTCAAGAGCATGAACTGGAGAGCAGGGAGCGGGTGGAAGGAAATAAAGTGGCAAGTGTGGGTCTTTTCTTTTGCCTTATTTCCAGCCAATCAGCCTTCCCACTGTCTTCTCCCCACATCCGTCCATCCATCCATGATGATGATGCATCCATCCTTCTCCTTCCCTCTACTGCTCATTTACTTTGAGTGGCAGTGTGTGGGAAGTGAAGGCCAACCTGTGGGTGACTGTACACACACACACACACACATGCACACACACACACACACCCATAACAACATCAGCAGTGCAACAGAAAACTTATCATCATCTAAAACTTACCTCCCCATCCTCCTCCTCCTCCTCCTCCTTCACCCTCAACAGCTTTTGCCTACATGTTCCCTCCTCCTCTTCCTCCTCCTTCTCTGCTGCCCCAAGTGCTCTCTGCTTCCTTACCTCCTCATCCTCTTCATCATCTCTTTACCTGAGTGCTTCCGTATGATGCTTCATAACACCTTCGCCCCCAAATACACTCCACGATGAGTCACTTTCTTGTCAGGAGTTAGATGAGAAGACTGATGCAGCTCTATAGCTAACCACAGAGACTGTATGTGAAATCATGAAGCAGTCATCCATACAGTACTGTAAAAAGTTAGTTGAATCTATGACTAATGCCAAAGAAAACACAGTTTGATGGGAATGAAATTATATTTTTGCACCAACAAGGTGATTCCCAGACAGCTGTCAGCTGAAAACTTGGCATATTTAGGCACAGTGTGCAGAGTGTCCTTAAAAAGAGTTGGAGGACAAAAGAAGTGTCCTTAAAAAACTATGTACAGCAGATGAACAGTGTCTGAAAGCCATGCCCTTAAGAAATAGAAAATAAATCCAGCAGAGACCTGAGAGATGCATCTGGGCCTTCAGCTGATCCATCTACAGTTCACTGGAGTCTCATCAGAGATGGTCTCAGTGGAAGTGCTGGTCAATTCCTAAAGCAGGAGAATGGGAGAAAGGCTGAGGTCTGCCACGTAACATAAGATCTGCACTGAAAACAGGTCTTATGGAGGCAGTGACTTCAGGTTTCAGCCTGTCAGTGCCCCCAAACACACCGCCACTGCAGTAGAACCATACCTGGAGAGAAAAACACACAACACGCCCCGGAGCCCGGACCTCAACATTCCTGAAGCAGCGTGGGATCATCCTGATGGAGAAAGGAGCACAAGGCAGAAACATCCAAGGAAGAGCTCCGAGTGACCTTCAGGAAGCCTGGAGAACTGTTCCTGCGGACCGCTGAAAGAAACTACAGGAAGCTTCGCTGTGAGAGCGTGCCGAAGGATAAAGGGGACCACAGCAAATAGAATTGTACAGACTCTGATTTTATTATATGCTGTTGTTTTTAAAAAAAATTTAAATTTTCAGGTAAGTTTGGAAATGTTTCAATAAATTGCTTCACTTATTTCCCATTTTACAGGAGTTTTTTTTTTTTAAATGAAGGGTGACTCAAGACTTTTGCACAGCATTGTAGGTTTTTTGAAGGCAGAAATAGCCATATTTGGATGAGAGGGTGGCTGTAAAGTTATAAGTTATCACCGCATGGCTACAAACCCAAAGGGAAGCAATAGCACCTGCACAGATCTCACAGAATCAAACCTAAGATGCAAATAAAAAAGTAAAAATTTAGTCACCAAAACTGCAGCAGCAGTAAAATGACCCCACAGTAAGCCGTGCTATTCGGCACATCAAACACAGGCACTTTAAAGGTCTCAGATTACAGACGTCTGCTGCCGAATGAGGCCGCAGCCATATGAAAGTGGAGCTTTAAGCCAAAATAAAATGTAACATCTCCCCTCCCATGCAGTTATTATCCACAGAGGCAAACCGGTTTCCTGTAAATATGTTTATTTCTGCTGTTAAGCGGGGTGTTCTGACATGTAAGTACATGGTGACTGACTCACTTTTGGAGCCGACCTCATGTGGCCGGTTTCTGGCACTCATGCAGAGGCTTCATTTTTCAGGCTCCAGTTAGTTAGCTTAGCTTAGCCTGGCTCTGAAGCAAAAACATGTACCAGCTCCTCTAAAGCTCACTATTTAACACACACTCTCTTCATTAGATACACCTGTTAACCTGCTCATTAAATCAAATATCTAATCAGCTGGTCACGTGGCAGCAAATCAGTGCAATTATGCACGCAGAGATGATCACGATGACCTGCTGAAGTTCAAACTGAGCACGAGAATGAGGAAGAAAGGTGATTTAAGTGACGTTGAAAATGGTTGTGGGTGCCAGACAGGCTGGTCTGAGTATTTGAGAAACTGCTGATCTGCTGGGATTTTCCCACACAGCCATCTGAGGGTTTCACAGAGAATGTCGTGAAAAAAGAGAAAATATCCAGTTCTCTGGGTGAAAACACACGGTTACTGCCAGAGGGCCGAGGAGAATTACCGGACTGCTTCGAGCTGATAGGAAGCTTATCACACCTGTCACCACCAAGATGTGCAGAAGAGCATCTCTGAACACACGCCACAGATGGGCTACAGCGGCAGAAGACCACAGCGGGAGTCAAATCACCTCAAACATGACAGTGAGTTTACTGTAGTCAGATGGCCTCCACAGTCACCAGATCTCAGTCCAGCAGAGCACCTGTGGGACGAGGTGGGACGGGGGATTTTCATCATGGATACACAGCAGACAAATCCAGCTGTGTGATGCTGCTGTGCTCGTACAAAGACTGAGGAAGTTTAAAAAGCCTTTAAAAGCTTGTTCTGGGGAAAGGTCAGCAAACGCTTTTATCAGATCTGATTGATAATTGAGTGCAAACAGTTTTTATATCCAGCTGAAATTCATTTAATTTGAACATAATGCTTTAACACCCCCCCCCAGTGGAAGTTCTGCTTCGTTATTTCGGTGCCACGTGTTTCTCTCCCACTGGCTCTGAGAGTAATCGACAAAAGCAAACATTAACACCTTAAAAGGTGAGGTATTCACACGTCACAGCTGACACAATGATAAATTTTATAGTCACTGATGGGGCCCGGGCCGCGGTGTGCTGTGTAACACCTGTGCTCTTCCTCCCGATGCCAGCTTAGGGCCCCTTAGCTTAATGCGTCTGCTGCTGAACTTTTGCTCAGCCCGAGGACGCGTCAGGATGAAGAGAGGAGGTGACGCATGAACGGTCTCACTGCCCAGGTTTGCTCGGCACAGAAACAAAGACCTCGCTCCGGTCTCACAGCTTGGACTCTGAGTATCCGTGGGCTCCGTTTAACGAGGAACCAACACCCTGTTAGACTTTGCTGATCCCTGCACAGAGCTCACAGAGCAGCCTGACTTACAAGAAACTGCCGTGCTTTTACTGGAAGGAAAAGTGAATGATAATACAATGCAAATACAACTATTTCTCATTTTGCCAGTGAGCTTTTAGTCCTGAGAAACCACAGAATGCATTTAGCTGTGTAGGTGGGGAGAGGCCATATGAATCAAAATACATCCTCCCACCAAACCGTCGCTAAAAATCTCAAGTTTGTGTTTGTTCTTTAATCTTCTTACAGACTTTAAACCTGACAAACGTCCTGTGATTTAGCAGGTTCTGATCTTTACCAAAGCTTTTCTCACACGAACCGTGGCGCTGAACCTTTTAGATGTCACCTGATGTGAGGATGCAAATTTCCAACAGATCCTTTCACCCGCTGGCTCCTCAGCGCAGGTGATGGGCCGGTGAGTTTGCGGTAAGCGGCTGGACATCGTGGAGTATTTCCAGTGGTGAGAAAGTGTCTAAAGTGGCCTTTCCCGCGACAGTCTCCTGTGCTGAATGTGAAAAAAGACAATTTAAGACAATATCCTGACCTGATTAAGATTTAAGGGATATATACAGTCAAACGAGTACACCGTTATGGAGGGCTGGTGGTTAAAAAACACTGTAGTTCACTCTAAAGTATCTAGGGTTGTGGAACAAGGGATGATGCAGCATCTGAAGTATTCAGGACACTGTACCGGTCTGCTGTGATAAACAGACAGCTCAGTGAAGGCGAAGGGTCTGATTTACTGGCATGTCTACATTCCTGCCCTCATGCATGCCCACAAGCTGTGGGCAGTGACTGAAGGAATGAGACTGCAGATTCAAAACCTTCCTCCAAAGAGTGTCTGGGCTCAGAATGCAGTTGAAGTGGTGAGGACCAGGATGCGGTCTTTCAGATAGGTCCAACTGGGTGGAGACCCCAGGGCAGACCTGGACACGCTGGAAAGATCTTTATCGGATTGGGAACAGCATCTCTGCTTAAGGGAGCGGTGCGGTTATGCGTTGGTCAGCAGCATGTTGTAGCTGCTTAGTGTCACTAGGGGGCGGTGTCGAAAATACGCAGAACATCCGGTCTGTGAGCTATCATACAACGAAACGAGTCCAAAAAAATCACCTTAGCAAAGTATGTTTGCACATTTAAAGCTGGGTGGCAATGGTAGGGTAGGGAGGGCCGGGGGGGGGGGACGAGATGGATGGATGGATGGTTCTAATGCACGAGTCTAATTAAACAGATCATACAATTTGTAAATGGAAATGATGGAAATTTATTCCAGAGTTGCTCTCAGGCACTGCTGAAAACTGCTAAACTATGAATAATTATATTTCATAGCCCTTAACAAGCTTTCAACAAATACTTACTGTGCCGAGGTCGCTCCTCTTATTAGGGGTCAGGACATGAAAGCAGGACTCTGAGTGTCAAATGCTGTCAGACTGAGTTTACTGTTGCAAAGGTTAAAATAATAAATCTGAGGAGAGTTCAGGCATTTGTTGCAGAAAGCAGTTCAAAAGGACAACAAGATAAAAAAAAAATACTTCCTCCACAGTCTCCCTGGAGTGGGGGGGGGCCTTTAGACCCGGCCTGTGAAACAGGGAGGGTGGCCTGGTCTGGGGGGAGGGGGGGTGCAGACCACGACTGCATGTGAAAAGCAACGGCAACAAAAGCCCAGCAGGAGCTCTGAGGCTACATGTGTGTGAAGAGGCGGAGTGATTGGGACTAATTGATCACCAGAGTCACTATCAGTTCATTACGGAGGTGTTAATGAGCCCACGTCACTGACGCGCCGGCATTTTCTTTACCTGCTTTTCGAGGTTTTGTTCCATTTGCAGAGCTCCGCGCGGCGCTCTGCTCATGCCCTCGTTTGTTGTTTCAGAGCAAAGGGTTTCTATCTGAGGAAATCGGGCTTGTTCGGAAAATGGAAAACAGGCCCGAGGGGGCAAATGGCAGCTGAGCCACACCCAGAGCGATCAGCGCGCTCTCAACAACACAACTGTGGAGGGAGAGGCCTTTTGACACCGGCCCATCTGCATGCATAAGAAAACACAGCCGAGCAGAGGAGTGAAAGTGAGGCGGGGAGCGAGTTCGTGACAGCGGAGAATGTTTGGAGGGGAAAGTTTCTCCGAGTCCCTGTTTTTCTTTTTTTAATGCTAAGGATGGGGTGACATTTTCCATGCCGTGTTCCTCTGCTGTGCACCATGACAGTATGTCTGTGAAATAAGGAGGCCCTTGTCTGTGTCTCTGTGTCTGTCTGCCTGCCCCCCGGCTGGTCAGATGATGTGTCTGTCTTTTCTTTACAGATCTGTCTCTCTGCAGCTCTCTCCTCTGTCCTGGATGTGGAGATAAGATAGGAAAAAATAGAGGGAAGAAACACACAAGGAGAGGTTTTTGAAGGAAGATAAAAAAATAGAGGTCAGGAGAGGAGAAAGCAGCGAGGATAAGTGGAGGGGGAAGGGGAGAGAGGGAGAGAAAGAAAGAAAGAGTGAGAGAGGGAGTGAATGGGCCCTTTGTGATCTAAAGGCTTGTTTATTTTCTTGGCACTTGAACCCTTCAGGAGCCACGTTGGGCCCGTCCAGCTCGCGTCCTCATCGCCCCCCCGACAGCCCAGCAACCGGCCCTGAATCAGCGAGAGGAGCCGGGCCATCTCGGAACCAAGACAAGCTCATCAAGAAGGGAAAAAAGGAGGTTTAGACACTTGAACCACTCAAAGCACACTCAGCTAAACATCCTGAGCACTTGAGAGGTGGTAGGCATGGAGAAAGCTCAGTCAAAACAAGAGTTTCTAATGTGCGACGCCCACTTTGATCTTATTTTCCCCCATCAGGTTCCTGTGGTAGAAGGCAGAGTCATTCATGTATAACTTTAATGTACCCACACTTCCATTTTACACGGTGAAAACTTACTACACGATTCACACTTTACTCACTGCTGGACTGCTAAACGCTGCTGCACAGCTGCAGACACAGTCTAACTTCAGAAAGGCTTCGAACGCAGGGCTTTACAGGTAAAGGTGTTTTCGATACCTGCTGGAAATCAAGAGGAGTTTAACGAAGAGTTCAGCTCAGAGCTATTTTTTTCCAGTCTAAGTAATAATAATGATTTTAGTCTGTTAGCTAAAATTAAAAAAACACACAAAAATAGGGGCGTAGTTTGACACCTCTGGTGTGACATGTCGCACAAACCAAACTGTCTCTGACTGCATGCTGTCCTGTGTTTTATTAGATCGATTAAACTTTATTAATGCCTTTGGGAGGGCTCTGTTAAAGATTATTTTTCATGAAGCTTGTTGATGAGTGATCAGCTGTTCTAACTTTGCGAAAGTCGACCTCGAGTGTCTTTTTTTTAATATCCATCTCATTTATTCATAGCTGCACCAAACACACACCTGTGCATCGTTTTATCCACCAGCCCCCCCCATTTGAGAGCTTTAAAAATGTTGTGGATAGTTTGTTTCTTTTGGTTTGTGTGCAGTTACTTTGAGATTATTATTATTAGTATTAATAGGTACATAAAACCTGAGTTCTCTGGGTTTCCCTCAGAGCGGGCGGAGCCTGAGATGAAGCAGGTCTTCGAAGCTTTGTCTCTGACCCGAAGCGTGCTGCATCACATTCTGTTAGGACAAACATCGCTCCATCACATCTGGGGGTTTGCACCAGGCAGCCACAGTTGTGTGCATTCAGGCTCACTCGGACACAAACACTCTCTGTTCACGGCCTCCCCGCCCCCCTGCCCCCCCCCCCACAGTTGGTATTCACACATGTGTAATGGGATTAACACGCCGCTGCCCCGGGGGGGGGGAGGAGAGAGGACAGAAAAGGAGGAAAGAAGGAAAGGTGAGGCCGTGGAAGAAACGGGGGAGGTGGAGGAGAGAGATGAGTAAGAGTGAGCGAGGGGGCCAAAAAGGGGAAGGTTGAGGGGGAGGAGAGAGCGGGGTTCTGAAAAGGAAAACAAATGTATAGAGGAAGGAAAGAGAGAGAGGTGGCAGAGCTCTTTCCATCAGCTTCTCATTAGAGGCTGCAGGAGGTCACGGAGGACACTTCAGGCAAACTTTACAGACAGTTCAAAGTATCAGAGAAACAAATTATTAATAAGCACCAGTCTGATTAATGATCAGGCTTTTGGAGGTGATCACATGTGTTTTATATGAACCTAGGTGCTGGTTACAATAGTGTACTTACTGTATTTCAGTGGAAACAGCTTAAAAGTCGTGCACCGAAACACACGAGGAATAAATCATATTTGATTCTTCATGCTGACGGAGTAAAGCTGTTTAATCCGGACCTAATGAAACTAATTTATTAACTAGCTGGATTTAATCTGTAATGTTGCGTGTTGCGTGTTTCGTGCGTTGAAGTCATTGTAAGATGTGAGAGTTCGGTGGGAGCCTCAGAGTCGTCGTGCTGAGCAAAACCACAGATTTAATCTTCAGCCTTGTTTCCCACATTTATGAGCTCATCGTGACTCTTCTGTGTAAGATCTCATCATCAAAAACTTCAAGCGAAAAACTGAAATTCCACACGGAGCGTTTCCTCTTATGTAGTGAAGTAAAAGTGTAAATGCTCAAAACTGCACCGCTGCAGTTATATTTTCATACCTCTGTTCCCTCTAATAATATGACAGCTGTGCTCAGGATGACCATTTGAAACCAAATATATGAAATAAGACTGATAAGACTTTTTTTTTTATCGGACTACTGATAAAAAAGCTGTTGTATGTAGTCGTGTGAGCGAAGCGGAGATTTCCCCTCTGAACTTCATTATATGTAATTAATAATAATAATATAATAATAGTATAATAATGAGTGTCACATTCATTTTCCAGCATTTCTCATCATTTTATTCGCCTCTTATCAGCTTTTAACCCCCCCAACTTTATCTTCAATCCGCAGATGGCAAACCCTGAATTAAAATACTGAATATGTTAAAAATCAGCTGACCATCAGCAACAGAAACATGCTTCTTACATCCGAATGCATCAGAATTAAAAAGTTAGTTATTCTGCTGAATGAGCGCGTCTTAGAAACATAAATGTTTTACGTGAATATATTTCTTCTCTTGCAGAAATCGTGCTTCCTACCCTCACAGACCTGTGCTGGGACTCGAACCCCAACCCTTCATTTCACCGCTCGGTTAGGATCGACTCTTGAGGACAGCCTAGTTTTATCTGCCCAGGATTTAATTGTCTGTAGTGAGTTTTTGTTGCCACCCAAATACAATAAAATGACTTTACAAACATTCAGCATAATCTGGACATCGTGCAGGTTTAAGAGGATGTCTGTTTAAGCACCTCCACATTTCCTGCCTACTTTGCAGCAGTGATATAAAACCTATATAATAAAATCAGCTACAGCTGGTGCTTCCAGGAACTCAGGATCATTTCCAGGAACTATGGATCATTTCCAGGAACTATGGATCATTTACATAACCAGTTTCTATGGAAAAATATATTATGTGGAAAACCCAAACAAAGCCAAACTATCTGCACTGCTAAACATCTTAAGAGTTCCCATAATCGTGTTTTCCTTGTTATCTTTCACACCAAAGGTGTGCGTCTGATATCCATCTGAACTTCAGTCATCATAGTAGATGAACTGAAATGTCAGCATCCTGTTACGGTGTGGGCAGCAAGCTTATCTGTACAAAGGTTGTATCACTGAGTGCTCATCACGAAAGAGAGAAAAAAGGGACCAAAGTGGGTCCGAGCGGCAGAATAATCAGGCTAATCTGCCTCTCCATCAAATGCCAGCTGTGATGCAGATATGACTTTGCTGTTTCATTATTTCAGTGTGGAATGAGCTTTTTTTTAGCATTATGACTAGAAAACGCTTTGTTTCCACGTCCTGAATGACATTTAAAAAAGATGCGATTTAGCGTGGATGGCATAAGGAAGAGCGCACTTCAGATCAAGAATGATGCCCAGATTTTGATTTAGGCTCATGAATTATGAATGTGTCCCACACACGCGCTCATTCTGCAGCGATGGCCACTCCAATTTTCTTCAAAAGTTTTGTCACTAATGAACTGCTGTAAAATGATTGCTCTGCATAATGAACTGCACAGGAGAGGCTCAAACACTTACGAAGTGGTGGGAAGTTGGGGGGAAAAAGCATTTAATTAGGAGCAAGTCAAGTCTTCTGCAGAGAGTCATATTCAATAAACCTTTAATGTGCAGAGAGGAAGAGACGGAGAGAGGCCACATTCAGTCCTCAGAGGGGAAGAGGGACTGCAGAGAGGAATGTGAGGGTTATATTTGACCTATTTGCAGTCCTGTGCCAAGTCTGTAATGGAGAGAGAAGAAGAAGTAGAACATGAGTAAGAGGAAACTGGAGAGGCAGAGCAGACAGACGAGGGGAGCGACGAGTGAAGGAGAGAAGTGTGAGTTGGCAGGACGTGGGTAGAGGGGGGAGACGGAGATATTAATGAAAGAGGATGAGTGTGAGGGAGTGAGAGGGGGGATTAGGAAGTGGAGCAGCCAGCAGTCAGTGAAGTATGTGAGGAACGGTGTCAGTCTATATGGAGCTCAGTGTGCATGTGTTAACAGCCTCCTCCGACTATCTCCAGAGGAACTCCCTCTTCCTATTGGCACCGTGCACCGCTTCCTCCCATATTACACTCTATTAATACCCAGACTGCTCCGTCACACTTCAGTATGGAAACAGGCTGTCTGTATGCTAAAGGAAGCTGCAACCTAAGACCACTCCACCAGGTCTTTAATCTCCCGCATGCGCTTCATACATTTCTCAGTCCCACAGAACATGTTTGGACTTGCTGAGTTCAATCAGGTGGGCGTAAATAAAGCCGGTTAGCAAGCCAGATTGTTGCAGCCGCTGCATTTCTACACAACTGAGCTGCACAGGGAAAGATGATAGGGAAAAGATCATTTATGTACTTGTGAAGTAGGTCTTCACTTTATTGCCAGAGGTATTCCCTCGACTCTGCTCTAATCCATCCCAAAGGTGTTCTATCAGGCTGAGGTCAGGACTCTGTGCAGGCCAGTCAAGTTCTTCCACACCAAACTGGCTCATCCATGTCTTTATGGAGCTGCTTTGTGCTCTGGTGTGCAGTCATGTTGGAACAGGAAGGGGCCATCCCCAAACTGTTCCCACAGAGTTGGGAGCATCAAACTGTCCCAAATGTCTTGGTATGCTGAAGCATTCAGAGTTCCTTTCACTGGAACTAAGGGGCCGAGCCCAACTCCTGAAAAACACCCCACACTATAACCCCCCCTCCACCAAACTTTACACTTGGTGCAATGTAGTCAGACAGGTACCGTTCCCCTGGCAACCACCAAACCCAGACTCCTCCATCAGGTTGGCAGATGGAGACGTGTGATTCATCCCTCCAGAGAACACGTCTCCACTGCTCTAGAGTCCAGCGGCGGCGTGCTTTACACCACTGCATCCGACGCTTTGCATTGAGCTTGGTGATGTAAGGCTTGGATGCAGCTGCCATGGAAACTCACTCCATGAAGCTCTCTGCGCACTGTTCTTGAGCTGATCTGAAGGCCACATGAAGGTTGGAGGTCTGTAGTGACTGACTCTGCAGAAAGTTGGTGGTATTTGAGTTAAAAAATAGTCCATAAAATAGTAAAATGAAGCATATATCAATCAATCTAAAAATAAGTGATTTCCTTTGTGAGATTGTTGACTTATTTAACACGTCTTTGAATGTTGAGGATTTCTGAGTGTAATTCACTGCCAGCAAACTCAATGAAATGTGAAACTGAATTTAGCAGTGATAGTGATGCTAACAGGCCTTTTAGCATCTCACAGTAGTTCATTCAGGAGGTTTACCGTCTGCTGACAGGTGGCGCTAACACGGTGACGGGCCAATGAAAATACTAGTGGGTGCTTGTATCCACTACGCTGTTGATTTAAATGTCTGTGGCTTGGATGCAACCTTCAGGCTCAGGAGTGTGTTTTTCCTCTTGTGGAGGCTTTTAACCTTTCTGTTCAGCACCACATTTATCTCCTCTCCTTTTCCTGAACTGCTTCTCCTCTCCCTCCTCTCCCGTGTTCCTGGTCTTCATCACGCTGTCCTGTTTCCTTCTCTGCATGTATTGTGTGTTTCTACCATCTGACAGGAAATCAAATCTGAGGCTCAGCAGCCTTCTTCTCTCTTTTTCCTTATCCTCCTGGTCTTCTTGTTTGAATATAATGTATATATTTAGACCGACATGTATAGTCTGCTGTCTTGGCCTACTCAGGCATGCGAGGCCCTGCTGTACGTCAGCACTTGTCTGTACTTGCGTGTCTCTGAGACAAATTATAAAGACTTTAGTGAGAGATTAAAGCGACTTGAACATGTATCTGAATAAAATCCAAAGCTAATCTTTTGTTTAGCTCTATCCTTTCTACCCTTCATAACTCGAAACCCTGGAATAAACATGAAATATTGCATCACTGTGGAGCTCTGGCATCGCTCTATCATTTGTTAGTATTTTGGATTGACCTTTTTCTCCTTTACACGTCTTTTCTACACGGATTTATTTGTGATTTATGGCTTTGGCGCTCGGCTCGGAGTGTCTAACGCTGAGTGGTTTGTGGTCGGCTGTTTTGCTGAAACACTTTGACGGAGAGCTTGCAGACAAATCAGTTGTCGATATGATCAAGTCTCTGACCTTTCTGTAAGAAGACACTCCCTTTACCCACAGGGGGATCCTGCCACCCACAATTAGGATGATTTCTTCCACTGTTTGCAGTTAGAAGTTGCTGTGGAGGCAAATGTTGGCTAAATAATGTCTAGAATATAAAATATCAAATGCTCGGTTAGGGCAGGGTGGAGAGCGGTGGGCTTGGCTGCACACAGTTACGCTTGGGTGGGTTTGGATTGAGACTGAGTTTGTCTGAGTTGGGTTGAGATTGGCTGGCACCGTGTTTGTGTAGGTTTGGCCGGGGTGGCTGAGCGGGAAGCGGCCTATAGGCCCTGCAATATGAAAGAGTCCTGCTCTTCTTGGCTGGAGCTGAGAGCGCGATGGCAACAGACATCACACCAGGGCCGCGGTGATTAGCCATCCCGACAACACCAGCCATTCTGCCGACCGCAAGCAGCCAGCCACCTACCACACACCCCGGGCGCGCAGTTGTGTTTCTATAGCTACGGGGCGACTGTCTGCATCGCGGCGGTTACCAGAGGACTTTGTGTCTGGAGGCGTCTGAGCCTCAGGGAGACAGTCATATGTCAGACGCACATGTGGTGATGGGTTTTCATGTATTTACATTTTAGGCAAGCAGCCATGTGCTCTCACGCAGAGACACGAGGGCCAGTTCACACCATCCTCATCCGTCCTGACAGGGCGGAGGGGAGACGGCCGTCTGAGGGGAGCCTGACGTCTCTTTACATAAAATCCAGTCTGCTCTCAAACCGATCCGCCTGAACGTGGCCGGTGGTGGAAAACGACACTTAGGGAAGTAAACTAAACAATTTGTACTTCATGTGAGTGTTCTGTTATTTACAGCTGTGGTCAGAGGTTTACAGACATTCATCATCAGCATGAATGTTGTGGTCATTTTGGGCTCTTAATGATTTTTCCAACGATCGTACAGCACACATCTTTAATGACTTTAAAAAACAAGAACTGGGTGCACAAGTTAGAAGTTATGTTGGCTTTCTCTGATCCAAACAGGCTCAGAGGTTTACATAGAGGCTCAAATATATCCAGCTGCAACTCAGCCAGATGCTTTTTGTAGCCATCGACAATCTGGATACTTGCGCGCTCTCCTCGGCAGAGTTGGTAGGGTTAATTGAGACTGTTTGGTTCCCGGCACAGACCCGGCGTAGCATCCAAAGCAGGACTGAGGTCGGGGGTTTGGGATGGCCATTCCAGAAGCTTAATGCTAGCCTGTTTAATCCATTCCAAAACCATGACGTGTGTTTGGGATCATTGTCCTGTTGGAACACCTGCTGTGTCCAAGTGTCTAAGCTCTACCTGTTGATTTGAGGTGAAGTTGGAGAGTTTCTCCACTATGTGCACATGTATCAGCACCACTGGCAGAAGAACAGCCCCAGAGCATGATGCTACCACCATCATGCTCTGGAGCTGTTAGAGTGATCTTAGGTTTGAAAGCCTCACCTTTACTCCTCCAAACCTCTTCTCAATGAGGCCAGATAATTCAGCCTTTGTCTTTCTGACCATCAAACTTTCCTCCAGAAGGCATTCGGCTCGTCCATGTGGGCAGCTGCAAACTGCAGATGAGCTTGAAGGTGTTGATTTCTCTCAGTCCACAGAGACGTAAAGTTAGATTCTCTCGATTCGTCTGTGGACAGTGATGCTGGTGTTCCAGCAGTTTCCGGCTCACTGAGTCTCCGTGGTTCCTGAACATCCTTGAAGAATCATCCATTGAAGTGATGATCTTGGAATAGGCAGATGCTGTTTTCTTAAATCAGAACTCAGGAGTGAAGGGTGGCATTTTATTTTGAAGGCCTTGGAGTTTTATTTTTTAAAGACTTCACATGTCTTCTAAAGAGCTCCATAAACTAATCCAATATGAATCCAGGAAGGTCTTCTACTCAAATGTTTTTCATGAAGGAAGGATGGATGTCAGGGTAGACCTGCCATAAACACACTGTTCTAGTCTCTATTTGACTATAAAGAGGAATATTATTTGCAAAATAAACATCATAGTATATTAAATCAGATTTTAAACTGGCAAAAGAGACCATGATCTCACCAGGGAAGCATTTACTGAGGTCATAGATCAAGCAAGAAGTAGGGTTTCTTCTTTTTGCAGTCAGAGCAGTCGCCCTCTGCTGGTCATTAGAAATAATGCAGATTTAAGTGCCAAGGTCATTCTCAGACCTACCGGTGATGTATTTTTAAAGCCGTTGATACATTTTAGATTCAGATTTTAATTTAAACGCAGGAACTAATTTGAAAGTAGTCCGTGTGGATCTCCCTGATGGGCATCTGACGGAAAAGAACATGCGGATCCAGCCACTGTGGACACTCCTTAGAAAGTAAGGGAGCAGCTTAAAGAGCGCTTTTATATAATAGAGTTCCCCCAAATCAAATTTGCCTGCTTTCCTCTTCCTCGCTTTTATCCACCTAGTTTGTTTCGTGTGGGTTTCCCAGCTTCGGAGATGTCTGCCTTTCCTTGGATATAATGGAAGTCAATAAATGTGAAAAGCTCCAGAAATCACCCCTCAGAAAACTCCACAAACTTTGTTTCCACCAGTTCCTCCCCCCACATTAATGCAGCGCTACTGTAAGAAAATCTCTCTGTTATCATTACTGAGTAAACACATGCAAAATCAGCACTCTGATTCTTTAAGCACAAAGAGTGACGTATTCAAAGTAACTCAGGCGACTGCGACATGTTTGCACTGATCCTGTGCTGCACACAGTTTAACTGCACTGAGCGGATTTACATGAGAAGTGCAGCAGAGCGGCTCTCCCACTCGGGACAATGGAAGCTCATTTACATCCAGCTCAGAGAGTGAGCGCGGGCAGGCAGCTTGTTTACTGCACACGGCCTTTAACGAGTCTCTGAGTTCACTGAGTGACAAAGACTCGGAGTGTCCGCTGAAACATCCCTCACAGCATAACTTCAGAGCGAAGCTGTAAAATAAGATTTTCTTGAAAATGAATGCTGTCATCAGTTCTTTCTGGCTCACAGAGTTTATGGACTGTTGAGACACGAGAGTCACGGCGACTCTTTAACAGCTTTGCTCCAGGTTATGTTCAACAAGGAAGTTTTTTATGTTGTTTTAAGTCTTGCCTCGGAATGCTGATGAACTGTCTCATTGTGGGAAATAAAGCCGCTCTTATTTCCCACTTGTGTGTCTTAACAGTGCTGAAAAGGGCCTCGGCAGCAGCGACCTGTGGATGAAGGACTTCTCAAAGGCGCTCATTTAGAAATCCACAGAAGGAGAAGCAGCAGCTCTGCGCTGTCGGTGCAAAGCGAATAATGAGACATTATAAAGCTGAGACGGTGCTGAGCGTCCCGCCCGGGTCTGCTTTTTGTAAGGAGTGGGCGCCACCTAGTGGTGTCTGCACAAAACATTAGCTTCAGTATGAAGAAAGGGATTTTTACCGAGGGGGGAACTGAGAATTAATTTAAACTGTATGCAAATGGGGGTGGGTGGGTGGGTGGGGGTACAGCCTGCCTGTACAGGTCGCCCACCTGTCACAGGGATAACACAGGGAGACACCTATGGTTCAGGTAACCTGACCCCAGTAACTGCATGTCTTTGAACTGTGGGAGGAAACCGGAGAACCCACACAGACACGGGGAGAACATGCAAACTCCTCACAGAAAGGTCCTGGCCAAGGTGGACTTGAACCCAGACCTTCTTGCTGTGAGGCAGCAGTGCTAACCACCGTGCTACCCTCAGTGGGTTCCATTAGATATGCTTCCATACTGGGCCTTGGCCCCGTCTCTCTTTTAGTCTTTATTGTGTGTTTTTTTTAAATTTATTTAATTTTGTTAGCAAGAAATATTCCATGAAATATTCCTGTAATATGAATCTTAGCAAAGAGAAATAAACAAGTCTTCTTTGAACACCTGGGTGTGGATAATGTGGATAATGTGGATAATGTAAGTGTATATTTTAAATCACAGAGTAGCTGCTGTGGTGAGGAAACAGACCGAGTTACAGTCATATTCTGTGACACCTTCTCTGCCGGTCATCCCGCTGCTCCGAGACCACCGACCGACGTTCGGCATCGGCCCTGCGGTCAGGCTGGAGCTGCTGATTTCAAGGCTGCTTCACACCTGGAATTTCATTTGACTTTCCAAACATTCGGTTATTTCACATCTGGCACGCAGAGGGTGTTAAGGTGCAAACACAGAGGTTCATTCATGCTTTACAGAGCTCGGGAGAAGGAGACAGAGGTAGTTTCTTCTGTGCAGCGTAGCAGGCAGAGCTGCTCCTCAGGGACTCGTGTGGGTTACATGTTAGTTCCCAGAAGAGAGACTGGGACTGACTGGAAACACACACACACGAACCAGGCCACCCAGACCTGAGCCACCCAGGACCAATAGCAACATCATGACTTCATGTCACTGGTTCATGGGGGAACAAAACTACAGCAGCAGTTTCACACAGAAGCTCGTATCTGTATTTCACCACAGCTGGCAGCCGGGGGCAGAAAATGTTTCCCAACTCGGAGAGAAAGACAAACAAAATATTCCAGAGAGGGCGCAGATGAAAAACACAGCCCTTAGATTGTGTTTTTAAAAAGCAAAATGACAGAGTTGAATCTCGGTTTGACCAGATAATAAGTTGGTGCTGGACCGACAACCAAGGAGACCGACTTCTACATTTTCCCCCGGAGCTATTTGTATGTGGAGTTGGATGGAGTTGTGTGATTTACTGTAGCTGGGAGGAGGCGTGTGGATTATGGTTTGGCTGATCTGTTAAATTACAAACCCTCACACAGCCCTGGATCCCGCTCATAAAAAACAGATGAGCAGAAGCACGTAGGAACGATGTAGCTTTTAGAACTGAAAGCCGGTTCGATACTTGTTCCCTGAGCAGCAGCAGCACTCTTTAATGCTCCCGAGGCTGCGATGCTGAGCCCTGCGTTACTGCTGGGCAGCAATAAAGGGGAAAGGTGTGCAGGGGCGCTGCTAGAAAACTCGGCAACAAGAGCGCCTCTGCATTAAATATCAATAATCTGTGGCAAGCTGCGGGGCTCCTGTCCTCTCCTGCTCCGAGCCCCCTGAATGATTCAGGGCCTTCCCTCCCTGATGTCACCCCTGAACATGTGCAGCAGCAAGAATGTGAAGCGAGGTGCAGAAGGGCAAAAATTCTCACCATGTCAGCAACTCTCGAGGAACCAAAGCTGTGGAAGAAAAACGGGAAAGTGCAAGATAGGCAACATTGTTAAAAAGTGAACTGAGATAGGCAGCCTGTTAGCAAAGATGCACCTGATGGGAATTCTTCTGTTGTATCCTGGCTGCTTTACCTGCGCCTCCTTTCCTACTTCCAATTAGTAACGCAAATATCTAATCAACCAATCACATGGCAGCAACTCAGTGCATTTAGGCATGTAGACACAGCCAAGAGGACCTGCTGAAGTTCAAACTGAGCATCAGGATCGGGAGAAGGCTGATTTAAGTGACTCTGAATGAGACATGGCGCTTCGTGCCAAAGGGCTACTGCTGGGATCTACTGGGATTTTCCCACATGACCATCTCTGACTTTACAGGGAATCACCCCCAAAAAGAGGAAAACGGGAAAATGCCTTGTTGATGTCAGAAGTCCGAGAAGACTGCTTGAAGCTGATAGAAAGGAAAGAGTAACTCAAATCAGCACTCAGTGTGACCGAGGTATGCAGAAGAGCATCTCAGACGGGCTGCAGCAGCAGAAGACCACACTGGTGCCCCTCCCCTACAGTTCACACAGACTCACAATAGAAGACTGGAAAAGCATCGCCCGGTCTGCTGACAGTCAAATTCTGCTTTTAGAAGGTAGGCTCAGAGTTTGGCCTAAACGACACGGATCCATCCTGACTTGTTGCAATGGTTCATCCTGCTGCTGCTGCTGCGATGTGTGGGGGATGAGTTCTTGGCACACTTTGGGCCCCTTTAGTAGCAGCTGAGCATCATTTAAAGACCACAGCCTACCAGAGTGTAGTTGCTGTTCATCCCCGTACGACTGCAGTGTACCATCTTCTGATGGCTGCTTCCAGGAGGATAACACACTCAGAGCTCAGATCATCTCTAACCGGTTTCTCGAACATGCCAGTGACTTCTCTGTACTCGAATGGTCTCCATGGTCACCAATAGAGTGATCCACTCTATTAATCCAATGGCGCTTTCTCATGGATGTGAAATCTGCAGCACTGTTGGATGCCGTCGTGCCAACATGGACCAAAACCTTTCCAGCACCTTGTTGAATCCGTGCCAAGGAGATTTAAAGCAGCTCAAAAGTGGGTCCAACCCAATACCAGCAATAATAAATGATAAATCATCCATACTTAGTCTTTGTGATCTTCCCTGGATCTCTGTGAAGATGTTTGGACTCGTTTCTCCTTATTTCAACTTTATTCTCAGACTTGTGTTTCCAGTCTAATGAAAGGTTCTCCTTACCTGCCTGGACTGTGGACGGGGACAGAATCAGACGTCCTTCTACGTGGAGCACATTTGTAAATCAGTAGACACAAAAACCTGTTTTAGCTCAGTCACTTGGACATGATGTCACTTCCTGTTTGAACAAAGAAATACTGATTGAATTTAGGAACTAAGGGCAAATTAGCAGAAAGAGATACCGACCTACGTGTGCGATCTTCTGCCCCATGATAGGAGGGCTGGGCCTCCTGGAACCCTGAATATGGAAGGATGGATGGAGAGCAGTGCCCTCCTCCATCAGCGCCTGTATGCGGAACAGCAGTATGATGCGTTTAAGCTTCTGGCCTTCATCTGCAGACCTCTTTGGAAACTGTGATTTCTTCCTTCAAGTTGGTGAAGGATGGAAAGATTTTGGTCTAAAACTGAACCAACTGGACATTTGAAATAATCCGCTTCAGTTTCCAGCGCACAGTAATATCTGCACACAACGTGGTCAGGAGAAAAAGTGTAAACATTATTTAGTGAGGACTTGAAATGGCTTCGAAAAGGAAGTTTTCACCTCACAGCGTCCGTATCAGGGTCGGCGTTTTATACCATGGAGACGGCAGCCCAAACAAAGGCACTCGCAGCTTTTTTCTGAGCTCTGCATTAGCGTGAAGAATGTTTTCATTCTTAATCCTCAGGAGCATCCGACTGCTCACATTTACTGCGTGTGAAAGTATGCGTCCTCTGACTGCCTTTGTGTTTGGAGAATGCAGCATTTTTCACTCAAGTTGTGCATTTAAAAAAAAAAAAACTCAGACCGGGAGGGGGAGCTGCTGCCGGCGGGGGGGGGGGCGCACACTAGCCTCCGTACCCTGCTGGAGGCATCCATCGGAGGACGGGGACACCGGACGGATCCACGTTCTGACCCTGCTGTCTGAATGCCACAGCACTCATCAGACCAGACAGCATTTGTGTTCATGAGCAGGTGTACCTAATAAAGTGGCAGGTGCTTTCTGAACCCGTCTCAAGCGAGCCCCGGAGGAGCCGCGGGCCGGTTGCTCACAGGGTGACCGAACAAAGACACGGGAGAGGACTTTGGTCTAAATTCGCACTTTATTTCTAACACTTACAGGTTTGTTTTCTCCCCACTCCCCTGGCCCCCAAAACAACAGGCACACAGATAGCGATGAATTAAGGGACAGCAGAGAACAGTTTCAAACCCAAACGTTTCCAACAGAACCGGGTTATAGAGTCAGCTCGGACAGAGAGAGCCTCAGAAACAGCACATCGTAAGCATACTTCAAAACAGAGAAAAGAACCCCGAAAAACAGATACTAAAGCTCACAGAGTGCCGCTTAGGTTCACCACCATCATCGTCATCATCATCAGGCTATATTAAAGAACACTTTTGGAGTTTACATCATAAAATCGAGGGAGTTGCACAATGCGGAGAAACAGAAGGTGTGAAAGGATACAGTGGAGCTCTTTTGGTTTTCACTATTGAGGTCTTTTCTTTAGCAGTAAAATCTATCTTTGCTGTCCTCTTAACCTTTGGATTTAAGCTGCATTGTAGAAAAAATAGAAAGCAAAGTGTTTCTTTTTTAAACTTCTCCTCAATAAATCAACACTAATAAGGGGCGAACAGTACTGACTGAAGTAATACTCTCATTTACTTTTACTCTGTCTGTAGCAGGTAATAACATTTATGTTCTCAAGGCCAAAAAAAGAGAGAGAGAGAAAAGTCTTATATTTCACGGTGACTCGAGCAGAGTAGTAAAATTAACATTCACAGCCACATAAAGAACTACAGTAGAAAACTGCCGAGGCCTGAAGTGCTCTTATTATCTGACAGTGTTCTATATTAACACCAGGCGCCGGATATCCTTTATTTTATCAGTTACAGTCCCTAACGAGAATCCTGGATGCTTATGTACACATGGACGACTGCGAGCGTGTGTGTTGTGTTCGTGGCGTGGGGTCTCACTGCGGTACTTTAACTTTGGTATCACTCTCTGGCCACCGCAGCCGAGTCCCACCGCACAGGCACACATACCGACAGAGCCGCACTGCTGCTGGAGTCCGAGAACCAACACGCAACACAAATGTTCAAAAATATAAAGTCTGAGATCCACAGTGGGCTTCGAACGTCCCAGGAGACGAGCTGAAAGCGAAGAGTAACGTTTCTATTTCAAGTAAAAGTAAATGTAAAAATAAAGCTGGAGTTCAGATGGTTTCCTCCAACAGCAGTGATTAATATACACCCCCCCCCCCACTACAAAACATGCCACGTCCCCACCCGGCGCGGCCATACGTCCTGCAGCTTAAAGCCATGAGAACAGCTGCTTCGTGGAAATCTTTGTTTTCCTTCCTCAAACTAACACCCCTCACTCCTGAGTTCAGACAAGTCACGTCTTTTTTTTTAGTTTTTTTTATAGTTTTCATCATTAAAGCTTGAATGTCTATTTGGTTTTTTCATCTGAGTATCAGAGGTATGAGCTGGAGCCCTCGTCCCGACGCTGGATGGAGGGAATCGGAGGAGGAGGAGGAGGGACACAAACGCTGGTTTTCAACCAAAAGGCTGAGAAATGTTTCTGATGTTTGGAGTCGGTGAAGCTGAGCTGGAGTCAAATCTAATCCTTCAGCGAATCGGTTTACTTCCTGTCTGTCAGTGTGTCTCAGATCTGACGCCGTGCTGCTTTTAAACTTGCTCTTATTAAATTAAGGTCTATTGATTGATTTTTGGTGATTTAAAAATCCGATCTCCCAAAAAAGCTGCACAACTTTCTCCTTTCGCATTTGTCGCGTGCTGTGCCGACTCTGCCGGATCAGCTGTTGTTTGAGGATGAAGGTGTTTCTCTATTCTTTTATTTACAGAGCTGATCAGATTTATCAGTCCGCTGTGAGCTCTCTGCCCTAAACCAACAATCAAAAGGAAATTTTTAATGCTGAAATTATTTTTACAAAAAACTGAAAAAATAGTGAAGCACCTTATCTTTGGATTTACGGCTGTGGGTGGAGTAGAAACGAGGCAGAAAGGCGGAGCACATACAATCGTTTCACATCTACTTTGGATGGTTATAATTTCACTGTCGCTGCCTCTAAACATAATCCTAATGAGATTATGGGCTCATTTTGGGTCATACTGAATGCATTTTATTTTTAAATTTCTACATTTTGGTCTCATTATGTTTCAGAATTGAGTTTATTATGGCATGCCCAGTGCCTAAGGACTGACAGGACCTTAGCCAATGAGCAAGCAGTTTAAAGTCAGGCCCGCCCCTTTCGTGACATCCCTTTTTTTTGGAAGGCGATGGTGAAGACGGTAATCACACGGCTTCAAACCACGACTTCAGAAACCAGCAGATGAAGTCACTGCAGCTACGGCCATCTTTTATACGTTTATGGTGGCGACTGCCATCTTTTGGATACAGTCTATGTTCATGCTGCATCTAATAACATGATGCTGCTCCACCTACTGGAAAAGCAACAGTCTTTTAAATCATCGCTGGAGGAAAGTAAACCTCTTCGACTGAAGATTAGAACTCAGGAACACAAACGCCAATATCTGTGTGAGCTTTGGAAACAATGTACTTCAATAAGCTGCTTCCCTACAAAGCCAATCAGAACATGTTCCCCGTCTGTTCCCCGCCTTCTCTCTCCTTCTCAGGTTACAACAGTCTTAGGTTTGGTTTGCTCTGAAACATTCGTTTCTTCTTGTTTCGATCTCCAGAACTTCCCTCTCTGCAGATACAAGCCTCACAACAACCCCTGAAAAGTGGTTACAAAGATCCAGAAAGAATTAAATAGAATTCAATAAATACATAAATAATCAATAAATAAACAAGGTGAGAGACAAAGAAGTTCATCAAATACAAACAGACTATTTTCCCCATCCCCGAAACAGTACACACCTCCCTCATACAATAAATACAAATATTTTTTTTCTCAACAAGGAGCCCGAGAAAGATAAAAGAGTTTTAAAGCTTTTGGTTCGTCGTCTTCGGTCGTCATCGGTGGATAATAATAATCCCAGCCTTTTTATACATGAGCAACAAATAAGATCAAGTGAACTTAGAATGTTTCCTCCTACAAAACTATAAGAACTAATGGATACATTCCCCTAAAAGTGGACGTTAACAGCCTTTACCGCCTGCGTCCCCGCTTCCCTCCCCATATCTTCATCACTGGTTGCCTTCAGTATCTGTGTCCATCTGTGGCTCCGACCTGGTACCTGTTTTTAGTTCTCCAATCACAGAAATGAGGGCGGGGCAGAGCTAACAGATATTTATATATGAATAAATAAATTCAAATACAGCAGAGCTAACGCTCACAGCCCGGCATTCACCACAGTTACTGACTCTGTCACTGCTGCCTGACAGACGTGGGGACTTTTTAGCCTGCGAAAATAAAAACTTATTACCACTTTATACCCACTGACTAGGTGACGAGTGGTTGGCATTAAACGTATGGTATTAAAATAGCATTAACTTTGAACATTTTAGCTAACTGATACAAAAATAAAACTTGGTCTAAATTTAACAAACCCTGAAAAGTAACAGTAACGATTTGTGCACCTACAAATCTGACAAAAATAAAAATAGCAGTTTTGAGTTTAATCTTTGTGATTACTGAGACCGGAGTTTCTATGTGACTATAGTCACATGTATTTTAATGTCTGTTCTGAACTTCATAAATCCAACAATAACTCAGACTGCACACAGTCTGGGAACTAATTAAAAAACCATGTTTTGAATGTTTTGTAATATAATCACAAACTACTGTTTTTGTGGTGCTTTCAGAACTGAGCGCAGCTCACGCTCAGGTACTACAGCAAGACTGAAGCTCCTCCCAGGGTCGCTTTAAAGTTGGGGCTTCAGTGGCCAGAAGTCAGTGTGTGCGAAAGTCACAAACATGCAGCGATTTATTGATCAGATCAGATCAGATCTTTGACTGTGCGATGAATGGGTTTGTGTGGCGTCTGCTTCATAAGGTGTGATCTGAATGTTTCGTAGGGGGTCGATGAGCACGAGTGGAAAACTGAAAACAGGTCCAGGTTTCCTTTGAACTGTTTTATGGTTTGTATGTAACTATCTTCACCTACAGATGCTCTCACACACACACACACACACACACACTCGTGTGACTTGTGCATTGGTTTGGTTGTATTTGGTTGTGTTTCTTTGCTTTTGGTTTTCAGTTTTGGCTTTTTCAACATTCTGGATTGAGATGAGTTCATGTGGAAGCTACAGTTTCACATTATGTCCAAACTCACAAATAAAAACCTGGAGCACAACCGAAGAGACAAGAAGATATGAAATACCCCCCCCCCATTAGAAGAAGAAAGCAATGAGACGAATCCATACATCGGTAACAGACACACTATGGAAAGCAGGAACAAAAATATATATATTCTCAAAGTCAGTTTGTTGAGGTTATTCCACATTTTTTCCATCCAGGAAACAGAAGGTGAGAACAAAGCCGAGGTCGCCGGCGGAGGGAGGGGGAGGGAGGGTTTCTGTCTGATGATACAAGAACAGCAATCACAGACGGACAGACAGACAGGGCCGTACTCACCCATCGCTCCCCCCCCCTCTTTGTTTCTATTTGGTTTGTTACATGTCACTCACTCACACATAACTATAGCAGTAGTAGCAGTAGCTTTTGGTTTTGGTTACTTTTTGGTATTTTGGTCCGCTGCTTCAAGCGCATCTCCTCCTCCTCCTCTTACTCCTTCTTGGTCTCCTCCTCCTCCTCCTCCTCTTCTCCTTACTTTCCCCCTGCAGCTCTTCATACCTTTGGCTCCTCCGCTTCTCCTCCTTCTCTTCTCCTCCTCGTTTCTTTTGACCCTTTGATCTGATCTAATCTTTGGAGACAAAGGAGGGGGCAGATGGGAGGGAGGGTTGGAGGGCAGGGGTTTGGGGGCAGTAAGGGGAATGCCGGTGCTTCACCTCTTTCTTTTGTTCTTTTTTTTTGGTTTGGTCTTTGTTTGTGTGTTTGTGTGTGTCTGTGTGTGTTTTCCCTTTGACACTGCTGAGGTTTTGTCTGGACACTCGTCTCCCGGGCGAATCCAGAGACAACGCTGCCAGAGGCGATGCTTTGGTATCCAAGAGTGACTGTCTGGTGGTAGATGAGCAGTCTGACATGACATGATGATGATGGTGATGGTGATGAGGCATGGGTGTATATGGGTAATATTAAATCAAAAAGAACAAATAATAATATTAAAATAAATCCCACATCTGCCAGCGTGCAGAGTCACTCTGTAGGCAGCGTGAGTACCGCTCAGCGTACACTTTGGTTTGGACATACATTAAAGATAATGATGATGACGATGATGATGATGAATGACTAAAATCTTTCTTTGGGGAAAACCTGACATACCCCCCCCCTCAATTTAAGTGTGGATCTAACAAGAACGAAACAACCTTAAATTTTGAGCGGTTTCTTCCTTTAACTTGAGTGGAGCTTCCAGCTTGTGGCAGACGGGTGGGCTTTGCTACAGAGAGGGCTTTAATGAAGACCAGAAAGTTATTTTTGTACCACAGTGAATACAGATTGGCTTCTTACCGGACACTAAAGTAATTATTGGAGCAGCAAAGCCCACCCACCTGCTGCTGCAGGCCGTGACACACAGAGCTGTGACGTCAGGTGGGGCGAGCACTGTGAGCCGTGGAGAGAGAGGTAGGTAGATATCCTGCGCGCGGGCTCAGCTGTAAAATATTAAACTGTCTGAATTCGATAAGAAAGAGTGATGGATACAAATAATAGAAAAATAGATGTCTTGTAAATCTTCGGCCGAAGATGGAAAAAGTGAAACCCCGAGTGAAATGAAGAATGTTTGGCGTGACGTAGCATGAAGTACTAAACTGATCCTGGGCGGATCAGGAAGTCTTTTGAGCTAAAGCTTTTCGCTCCATTTGTTGTTGTTTTTTTGGTTTTCAGTTTTTGGTATTCAGAGATTTTGGTTTACATCTTTGTGTGTTTTTCTTCTAGCATCTTTTTTTTAATTTTTTTTTTTATTTGGTTGCAACCACATGACCTTCCGGGCTTGTTAAACAAGTCTTTTCTTTGCCTCCCATTTTTTTTTTTCTCCACACACAGTTTCAGTTCTCATCCCTGCCCTCACTGAGTTTTTATTTTTTTCTCCAGCTGTTGAAAAGCGTGGTGTTCACACCTCGGCGCCACCTCTCCAGCTGCAGATCGATATTTGGTTTTCGAATCCCCCTCCTCCTTTCTGCGATTCTCTCTATCCTCTTCATCCTCCCTCTCTCTTTGCTTCCTCCCCGCATCCATCTGTGTATATTTTTGGCTTCAGGAGACATCAGCAGGGAGACACAGAGAGAGAGACAAAACCAGAGATGGGCTGGACAGAGAGATGGCTTTGGTTCAAAGGTGAGGTTGTAAATTTAGATTTTAAAGCTCCTTTAATCATCCTGTTCCCCCTCGTCCTCCTCTGATAGGATACTTTGGCTGTCAGTCGGGGATCACTCAGCCATGGCCCCTCCCAGCGGTGGCGGCGAGGCTTCGCTGAAGGAGCAGAAAGAGGCGGGACTTGAACACGGAGATGCAGACTCCTCTGGGCACGAAGTCGGGCTCATGAGGTTGCTGGTGCCAGCGGAGGGAGACTGGGAAAAGGAGGGCCTCAGGCCGCACACGCCGCCGCCGCTGCTGCTGACCAGTCCCATGGCGGTTGTCGATGTTGTTGCCATGGACCCAGTCACCATGGGGAGGAGTGTGGGCCGGTCTGAGAAAGAGTGAGGGGCGGAGGGAGGCGGGGACAGAGGGACCCCCGGGTCCACCGAGAAGCATGTGGCCCGCTCCACCCTCGAGGCCGGAGATGGGTAGCTGCCCACCGCTGGCTGCCAGAGCTGGGATGGAAGAGAGGAAGAGGAGGGTGGACGGAGAAGACCCGAGGACAAAGAGAGAAGGAGGAAGACGAAAAAGAGACAAGATTAGGCTCAAGAGGAAGTCAGGGTGAGGGGAAGCTGAAAAAAAATGAAAAGATAAAAGAGACAAAGGTGCTCAGTTTATTCAGTGATGCGGTGTCGGCGAGGAGGGTGGAGAAGTCGGGAAGATGGAGAAGGACATGAAGGAGAATTTAGAGGGAGAAGGAACGATGATGTAAACAAAGTCAGACATCAGCATTTACAGGCTGACGGGTGGAAGTGAAGATGAGGACCAAAGGGGATGTTTAACGGGGAAAGTGGATTCAAATGTACTGATGGGCACATGTAAAGGATCTTCACAACAACGCAAACAAAAGAAACCCATCAGGCTGAAGCAGCCAAACATGGCTGCGTCAGAACCCACCGCACAGCGGGCGCCTTTATAAAGCGTCAACAGTTCAAGGGAAGAACTTCAGACCTCTCACTGTATTTTGCATGAATCACTGTCCTGTTTACAGCCCCCTCACTAATGCTGGGGCTCATACTTCCTCACTCCAGCTGTAGCTGCTGCTTTGTGGTGCAGCGCCTCGAGGAAGAGTCCACACGCTCACATTTACCCTTTGATGGTGAAATTTACATCACTCAGACCAAAGTGGGCCCTGGCATACTCACTGATGTGCATATAAGATGGTGACAGCTGATGGGTTTCTCTGAGTTAAAGTAGAATCATAGACTAAATGTGGAAAGCCTGAGACGTGCACGATGAACTTAAAACATGTAAATGATACTTTCATTATAGACTAATGCTTTTATCGGTCGAGCCCTCCGGAGATCAAGCCGTGCTGCATTAGGATCATTTATTTTGTGTGAACAACTTTTAGACACGATGATACTCGACGAGGCGCAGACAGACCGAAGGAGGGATTTCTGTCTCATCCTATCAAACCTGCATCGCTGCAGTCTGCACATGTAAACAGCAGTTTGTACGCCCTTAACAGGAACATAGGGAGATCATCAGACAGATGTGAGCAGGAAGGAGGCAGACGCTTGGTCCCAGCTCTGTATCAATGAGGTAAACCCTGAGAAGTCTTCTGCCAAGTTACTCCTGCTAAACTCTGCTGTAACTTAGCGGGACGCCTGCCAACGCTTGGATCCCAGTGTGTTAATGATCACTTTTATCCATTACATGAGAGCAAACATTTATAGCATGTGTGCCCCAAAGGGAAGCAAACTGAAATCCTTTCACATCAACACCTTATTTCTTTCTTCGCTCCTTCAGCCTGAAACTCCATCAGAGCCAACAGTGCCAGAGCTGCAGTTTCCATAACAGACTGTATCCTTCTCATCAGCACATGGCCCCGAGGACGCCGGCTCTGAGTGACGCTGAGCAGAGCGCGGGTAAAGGGGAAGGCCTGAATCGGCGCTATAGGGAGATGGAGCACATGACGGATTCAAAGCTGAGCTTATTTGTGATGCTTAATTGATTCGGCAGCACATCGTCTCAGTCAAAGAGCAGAGTTTTGAGTGAAGACCAGTTATTTAGCCAACAGGCCTTGATACTGAGAGGGAGGGGATTGTGCCTGTTCAACTGTTTACTGTAAGCTGACTCGGCCTCCTAAGCTTTGCCATAAGGGGCTCTTGTCACTTTGTGATAATAGCAGGCTATTGTATGAGAATCAAATTGAATCTTTCACCAGACTGAGCGATTCAAAAAGTTTGAGCGAGGAGGAGGAGGAGGAGGAGGAGCGTGTGCCGGGCTCGCTCTGGGCTACTGTCATACTGAGGCTTTGCAAGGGAATTCATTTTGAGCAGAATGGATGAAGGGTGAAATGGGAAGGTCTTTAGAAACGGAGACTCATGAAGACCGGCTGGGCTGGAGGGGGCAGTCTACTCGCTCGTGCACACATACCTTGCATGGTAGCCAGGGGATTGCTGCCGATGAGGGCCTGGTTCATCCCTGTGCTTACTCCGATCATTGTGGTCCTGAAATGTGAATGGGACACACACACACATACACACACACACACACACACACACACACACACACACAGAAATGTTTTCCAGGTTAAACAATATAAATTCAGCATGTTTCATTTTACTCCTTAAACTTTGCTAATCTCCCACTCAAAGTCATCTCCTTGTGCATCTGTGTACCTGCTGGTGTTTTTGGCCCGCTCTGATCATTTGTGCCTTTCCCTCTGAAACACGAGGAGATGCTAGGGTTCCTTCAAACTATCAAAAATTTGACTTTAATTTAATTTGGGGAAGAGAACTAAAACACAGGGAGCCAAATACAGCGAGCAGGGCGGGTGGTGAGTGAAGCTTGTGTCACATGTAGCATAAATTCTGCATTCCTATTTTGCTGTGTGCTGATGCGCAATATCGCAAAGTTCACGCAGTTTATGTAGAATCATCTCCTATCTGAAGCTTCAGGACGTTACTGCAGAATTCTGCATGGACAGTCTGACAACGGAGGACAAACTCAGCACACAAACCTGCGAATACTGACAAAAACGGAGCTGCCTTTGGGTTGTGACATCTTCAGATGAAAACTGCTGTTTGATATGCTTCATCACCAGTGAAACGTGGAAGTTGGGTCAGGCTGACACAAGTTGACACAGTATTGAGGTTTATGCAGACCGAAGCTTCCCCAGAGGAACCCAAAAACAACGGCAGTGCTGACGGAGGGCCGGAGGTGCACCAGGAGACCACGGAGGGTTTGGCTTGTGTTTATATTTCTATGGAGCCCCAGAACCGTTTGACCGAAGCTTTCAGCACAGATACAAACATTCACTCACATATGTATGAGGAGCAGTTAGATATCACAGTCAGGACAAGGTAAAATGTATTTTTGGGTGTTTTTTATTTGCAGAGGGTTTGAAGTTTGTTCAAAAATAATCAACAATAAAAAAACATAAAAAACTTTGTAGCTTATTTTATATTCATGCTTTTGTTTACTATGAAGAATAAATAAGGAAGAATTAATTTTACACTTAAAAGACAAATGTGAGCCTTTCTTCCATCTGTGGATCCATCTGGTTTCTGCAGCATTTATATTATCAGTCCTTATGCTTATTTATTTTTCCATTAATAATAAATGAAAGGAAAAAGGTACCACTTTCTATTAAACTCGTAATAATGTGGTAATTGTGGAGTAATAAAGTAGCAACAAGCATGATATTAAATAGTAAGTTATTACTACTTAATTACCAAAGTAATATCAAGTAATAAAGTAACTACACTGCCAAAGTATTCACTCGTCTGCCTCCACACATACATGAACCTGAGTAACATCCATCCTTAATCTAGAGGGTCTAATATGATGTGAGCCCACCCTGTGCAGCTGTAACAGCTTCAACTCTTATGGGAAGTCTTTCCACAGGTTTAGGAGTGTTTATGGGAATTTCTGACCGTTCTTCCAGAAGCACATCTGTGAGGTCAGACACTGATGTTGGAGAGAAGGCCTGGCTCACAGTCTCCACTCTAATCCATCCCAAAGGTGTTCTATCAGGCTGAGGTCAGGACTCTGTGCAGGCCAGTCAAGTTCTTCCACCCTAAACTGGCTCATCCATGTCTTTATGGAGCTGCTTTGTGCACTGGTGTGCAGTCATGTTGGAGCAGGAAGGGGCCATCCCCAAACATGAAGCTCTCTGCACACTGTTCTTGAGCTGATCTGAAGGTTGGAGGTCTGTAGTGATTGACTCTGCAGAAAGTTGGTGACCTCTGTGCACTATGACCCTCAGCATCCACTGACCCCACTCTGTGATTTTACGTGGCCTACCACTTCATGGCTGAGTTGCTGTCGTTCCCAATCGCTTCCACTTTGTTTTATATATATATATATATATATATATATATATATATATATATATATGTGTTATAGTGACTGGACTTGTTGCACAGGTATCATCCTATCACGGTACCACGCTGGAGTTCACTGAGCTCCTGAGAGCGACCCATTCTTTCACTGATGTTTGTAGCAGCAGTCTGCATGCCGAGGCATGAACTGAGCTTTATGTAACTGGGTAATAAGGGGCCAGAAACAGGGGATAATAATGTGGTAACAAACACGCCCATGCAACAAATTAGTAACATAGTGTTAACATAAGTAATACACTCATAGCAATGTGGTAATCAGCTAGCAATAAAATGAGTGTTTGAATTTTTACATACCGACTTTAATGTGGTTGTAACCTCATTCTAATAAGATAATATTGTTGATGCTTTAACACATTACAACACTATTAATATTATGTCCGCAGTATTCTCCTCTGTTTGAAGGTAACAGTGTAAACATTATGTTTGATGCTGCGGCCTTTTAGCCTCCCGTGGGCACTGGGTTGCTCATCATTCTGTTTCATGTTGTGAACAATATTGATTAACATTATCATGTGTCACACGTGCCCAGTTGATCATCACAGCACTTAAAGTTTGCTTTAATTTTTATTAACACTGACAGGTTTGCATTTTGCAGCCTGTTTGTTGGATATTACGAAGACTTCCACAGGTGTTTCCAGATAATAAGCCACAGCATTAAACACAATATTTACATGTTGTTATAGTATTACTAATTGGTTTAGCCTCACAGGCATATGTTTGTTTCCATATTATTACCCCTAGTTTAGGGGGTAATATACATTAATTTTATTGTAATATCACTCAGCCATGACATATGATGAAAAAATATATTACTATTACTTTGGTAATTAAGTGGTAATAGCTTGCTATTTGCTACATTCTTGTTTCCCTCTTATTACCTCACTATTACCACATTATTACCTCACTATTACCACATTATTACTCGCTGCAATAGAAAGTGCAACTGAAACCACTCCAAAATGCCTAAAACAAGTTCTTACAGCCTGACGACTTTTAACTTGTTGGTTTTGTTATTTTAAGTGCTATAAAACTGGGGAAAAAGAGAACTCTTTGTATATGGGAGACTGGAATATGTCACCAGACATTTAAGTCTTATGACTTATTTGATTCATCAGAGAAAAAAAAAATCGAAGCACTTTTTAAGTAACTAAGTACTTTAAAGCATGAATTGCATCATCCTCTATTAGAAACAAGAGCAAGAGAACATATCTCGAGCTTACCCAGCGTTGAGCCCGGAGGTCCCGAGGCTGGGAGGAGCTGGGCTAGCTGTGCTATGAGGAGGCGGAGTCACAGAAGAAGAGATGGCAGCTGAGCTGACCGGAGTCATGGGGCAGGACGCTGACGGTGACGAACTGGCGCCTTAGAGGAAGAGAAGAAGAGTGATATGGATGTCATACAGCAGCGCACAGAAGAATTACAGTGTCATTACTAAATAAACACCTTGGTGACACAGTTCTTTATCAACACTCAGGATCCGCAGCTATTTAAAGGTGTTCTGCAGCACCATTCAGCTCCACTCTGAGGCTGGATAGCGCCGGCCTCGGCTCAACGGGCCAATAAATTTCCAGCTGTGTTCGCTGCCTGTCAGGTCATCTGTCATATCTGTGTAGCCCCGACGGCTCACGGACGAGTCATGACTCACGGCGGTAAACAACTCAAGATAAGAGCGGAGCGTCCACGCCGCGATCCACAACACATCCCTGCTTTCTGTTTCCAGTCTCAATGATTTTTCTCTCAGCAACGATTCCTCCACGTTTCATCAAATCAGTGAAACACTCAGCAACACTGAGATATCAACTGCTTTCAAATAATGTCAGGGCCACACCGACCTTTGGGTTCAAAAACATAATTGAGAAGCGGCTCTCTAACCTTTAATAATTTATTGACGAGTGTCCACACAGGTACAAACAGTAATTACAGCTCACCTGTTGTGCTGAGGCTGGTGGTGACCTGGGACAGACCCTGACTCAATATCTGCAGATAGAGGGAAAGACATTAGGAAACGCTTCCATCCGACCGCGAAACAAACAGTTCCTGCACCGAGGCTGGACTGTACCATGTGCGGGCTGTAGCAGGGGGCTTTGTGCGTCACAACAGGCGAGGTCTGGCTGGGCAGGGGAGGGGTGGTGCTGCTGGAGGGGTTGATGCGTTTCTCTTTCTGCCGGCGGTTGCAGAACCAAACACGAATCACCTCCTTCTCCATATTGAGCTGCTCCGCCATCAGCAGGATCTCCTCAGAGGTAGGCTTCTGGTTCTGAGGAGGAACAGAGCAAAGAAAAAGGCTAATGGAGGGAGGCTATCCAAAACAGGACGCTGGTTTATCATATGCACAGAAAAGATCAAAGATCTTGACTGGATGCACTCGGTCTCTGAGTTACAGTTCAAAGCCTCTGCTGAGATTTCAGGCTCTCCTTTTAGTAATAATAATAATAATGCCTTAGACTTATATATCCAAAAATGTGGTTATCTCATATCAGGCTGTGCTTTAATATTTTTGTATTTTATATATTTTAAAATGTTTGGTTCATGGAGTCTGTTACGTTCCCCTAAAGAGTCTAGGGGGTTTGGGGAAGCCATAGGAGGCCCGGCTCGGAGTCCATGAAACAAAAGCTGAAGCCTGCATTATTTCGTGTTCAGGTGCAAAAATCAGACCCATTAGAAGCTCAAACTTTTCCAGGACCTCCCTGACACTCAGATGGATTTACAGTAAATCTGGGAGGGAAGTTAACCTCCTACCGTGCTGAAGTTGCGCTCTAGGACTACTCGCACGTTGGTCTCGATGCTGGTGCGTTTCTTCCTGCGTCGGCCCGGTAGACCCTCGATGCCCAACAGGGGGGAGGAGATGGAAGAGGGGCTGGGCAGCATGCTGTCTACTGCCATTGTTTCTGTGGGAGAAGAAGAGAGGGAGAAATGCACAGGCAGAAAGATGAGCTGAGGAGGAGGTCATTTAATCTCACACTAAAGAAAAACTCTGTAAATATGTTCAAATGATATTTTTGCCCTCGAAGAAAACTATAAACAGCATTTTACTGAAGATCTGAAGTCTTTAGTTAAGCTGCAACAAAAGAACGCGCTCTGAGCTCATTCACAGTCATTTGTGTGACGCTGCCGACGCTCACATGTTCCTGCAAACACCGATAACCAGCATAAACCTGCGTCTCACCTGCGTCGCTCAGCCACTTCTCCAGGAGCGGCTTCAGCTTGCACATGTTCTTAAAGCTGAGGTTGAGAGCTTCAAAGCGGGAGATGGTGGTCTGGCTGAAGTCGTTGCCGTATAGCTTTCCCATAGCCACACCGACATCACCCTGATGGAGACGGATGATCAGAGTCACTAATGACACAAATGTATAAAAGACGCTCCTGCCCATCTCCCTCCGTCTGCCATTTACCTGTGTGAATCCCAGCTTTATGCGTCGCTGCTTGAAGGTGCGGGCAAACTGCTCCAGCTCTTCTAGATCGCTAGGCTCTTCCCCCATGTGACCCCCGTGACCTCCAGAACTCAAGCCGGAGGCTAAGGAGGAAGCCATGGTGCTGCTGGATGCAGAGGTAGCTCCTACAGATGTCACAACACCAACACCGCTGCCTCCAGTGGCACCTAAAGAGCCTCCGCTGCTGCTGCTTCCAGCATCGCTGCTTTTCTCCCTCTGTGATGTCAGAAAGAGACAAGAAGTACATTCAAGGCTACGTACCCTGTCAAAGCTCCGACCCTGCAGGCTGTGGGAGTGTCAACTAATTGTCAACGCATCATGCACGATATCCGCTGCTGCACGGCTCATTTACATTCATATCTGTTGTGTCTGACATGACCTCATCACAGCTTAAGCAAAAATCTCTAAGAGCCTTTGGAGCTGTGAGAATGCATTCACGCATCATGTTGTAGAGAATAAGCGGTGAAGACAGAAGACACCTCACTGGCCCGGAGATGGCGTCTCTATCGGAAAGAACATGCAGGTTTGATTGAGCAGCTTCCTCTGCATTTTCTCAGATGGTGAAACAGACTTTGTGCAAACTGTCAACCAAAGTGGAGCAAAGATGGACACTAAGGAGTGTTTAGGAGTTTCTGCTGCAGCAGATAAAACCTGATGATGGTGATGATGTCAGTGTGACACACACGCCGTGCTGCAAAGAGTCCCGTTTGAATGCAATGAATAGGAAAAAAGTGCTGTAGTTTACCTTCTTCACATGTTCACACACACACACACACACACACACACACACACACATACTGATTTCCTACCTGTGTTTGGAGCCCCAGGCGTGGGGGTGATGTCAGCAGTCCCCCTGGGCTCTGTTGAGGTAGCTGGATCAGATTTGGTGTCGAGAGCAAACCTGTAAAAACAAATCAGATAATTAGGAAACTACATGTGAACCAAAGTTTGGATCAACGAGTTCCTCCTTCCTTCACAGCAGTATGTAAAAGGCCACAGCGGGTGAAAAGCTGCACTGATATTCACTGAATATAACTGCAGGTAATTATAATGAGAGGTGAAGAGAACAGAGGTGTCGGAGCCTCCCTCACCCTGCTGGGGCTGCTGCGCCTGTGCTGGCTGAGACAGGAGGAACTGGGCAGGAGACTGGAGAGGGTGACCCGGCATCAGAACCAGCTGCTGGAGCTGCAGCAGCTGCTGGATGTCCTGCGACACAAACGCAGAGCAGCGACAACGGGGGTAAAGATAAGTCGCTTTATTAATCTGTGGGAAGAGAAGTCAAATCAGTAGCATTCCTTAAAGCTGATGGTACCTGTGCTGTGAGCTGGATTGGCTGTGACAGGGCCAGCTGTGGTGGTGGAGGCGGGGCTTGGACCGTTTGCTCCTGCTTGGTTTGCTGCTGCTGCTGCTGTTGGGATTGTGATTGGTTCTGCTGCTGCTGGTTGGCTTGGTGCTGCGCAGCGGCGTGGGCAGCGTGAGCGGCATGGGCGGCGTTTGACTGCTGAACGGCCGCTGCCAGGAGCTGAGCCTGAGCCTGTTGGAGGAGCAGCTGCTGCTGGGCTGGGAGAAGCGCAGCAAGCTGGGAAAGAGCAAGAGTTGTAGGCGGGAGAGGGACGAGGACAGCGACGGGAAATGAGAAGAAGATGTAAACGTGCACAGTGTCAGGGAAATGGAAACGAAGAATTTGAAAAAATAAAAATGTGCAGGACAGCAGAAGTCGGAGAGAGAACAGAGAGTGTCAGCTATCGTTCCAGGAGCACAGGTGTAGGTGGATCTGTTAGCGGACAGTAAAGGCATGCCAGAGCAAGACAAGCAAAAACAGGAAAGCCACTTAACTTAAATACATTTGGCCTAACTTAAACACACAGAGAGGTCGTAGGTCAACATTTTCATCCAGTTCTCTTTGACTGCATGCTGAACATTACATTATGAACTCACTTAATTCACGGAGCACTTAACTCTTAAGTTTGGCTCACTTTGCTCTCAGTGATGCTGCCACAGACACGTGAGCATCATGTACACAGTAGAGAGCAGTTCAAAAACATATGTTTGCTGTTTTCAAATCAAATTCTAACGTCTCATTTCAGCAGTTTAAAGTCAGTAATCTTATCTTTCCATGTGCTCCTGGGCTACATGCTGGGATAAACTCAACTGAAGAATTAATATTAATATTTTTATGGTGCTGGCACAGTTTGGAAGCGCTGCAGGTTCCTGCAGGTTCAGCGAACAGTTCCCATCTACCTGTTGGCCTGCCGCTGTCACTCATAATTGTTACTAATGTCATTTTCTCTGTGTGTGTGTGTGTGTGTGCGCGTTCTCACCCCTGCTAGCTGGCTGCCAGCGAGCATGAGCTGCGTGTGGTGGTGTTGAGTCTGCTGCTGCTGTGAGGGCGGTGCCGGTGGAGCAGTGCTGTGTGTTATCTCAGAGCTCTCCTCACTCTTTCCCTAAAGGAGAAAATGGAGGTGAGGGTCATTTTAAGAATTCACCCCGCAACACGCTCAGCCGTGGTTATCCATTTGTGATGTTTTCCAAACACTCGGACAGATTAAGGAAATCTTGCAGACTGTCCACAAAATACCCTTTTTCTGCTTTTATAGCCATCGGTGCAAAAGTCGCCCTGAAAGTCCCGCAAGGGCAGCGATTCATCTCATAGGAAGACGAGTTCAAATGACACGCTGAGAACATATTTGACTGTTTAAGCCTTTCAGGAACAATCCTGGAAAGGTTTTTGGGACCTGTCGGATTTACATTAAAAAAAGAAGATGAAGCAGATCAAGAAGAAGAAGAAAAGAAGGCAGAGACTCTCTTAGTTCTCATCTGGGATCTCCAGCCTCACTCTCTGCTTCCTGCTTACCCCCGAATCACAGCCTGAGCCTTTTCTCGGTCCAAGCATCCAAGTCAGTTTTCCTCATTTTCATGAGACTGGAAAAATTCCAAGCCTGCTGACCCCTGACCTCGGTTTTTGTTTATCAGTCTCCGTCACCTTGTTCACACGCTCTCCCCTCTCTGCCCTCTCTCCGCACGTCTTTTTCTTTTGATACGGTGGGTGTGGGAAACTGCATGATTTGCATGTAACAGGGGAGATGCGCTCCCATCCAAACACACACAATAGTAACCACAGGGAGGCCCGGAGCTACACCTGTGAAGGCCCTGCTATTTTTGCACACACACACTGCTGCACGCCTGAACAGGCTCACCTTGCTGCTAACTGCTGCAGGAGAGAGGCTGAAGGGACTTGTTTTCATTGTCTGAACCTGCAGCAAAACAAAGAAAAAGCTGCATCACGCACGGTCAAAGCCCTGATGTAGTGCGATGACACATTTAGATGAAGTGACATCCTATAATTTCTGATTTCCAGTGAAGCGCAGTTACAGAAAAGGGCGGAGCTGTGGACTGATTTATGGTTTCATAAGCATGAAAGCAGGAGCTAAAAAAAAGCATCGGTGGTGTGGAGGTTATAGATGATCTTGATAGTCACTGAGAAAGTAGATGGACAGTGGACACCACCCACCAAATCACAGTTTATAACTATGGCATCCTATGACACCCCCCAGTTAGGATTAGTGTCCCCAAAAAGCTGAGACTCAGTATCATTAATGTAAAATACCAACCTGGTCATCTGGGCTGTTTCTGTCAGAGTCTGAAACAGAGACATGCACAGGGCTTATTAGAAAATATGAATCTGTGCATACGTGTGCGTGTGTGTGCATGTGTGTGTGTGTGCGCGTGTCGCACAGTTGCATAACATTTACTGGAAATTGTAGGTCTCCTGCTTCCTGTTTGACTAAATCATACTGTTTGTGACTGAACACGCAAAAAATAAAAAATAAGAAAATGTCATTCAGATCACAGAATGTGTGCACGTGTGTGTGTGCACGTGTGTGTGTGCACGTGTGTGTGTCGTACCTGAACTGTCCCCTGGATAGTCCCCAGGTTTTTCCTCCCCTGATGCTTTGGACATCCTGATATCTGCAGGAAACACACACACACACACACACACACACACACACACACACATCAGACAGATGCACGGAAAACTCTTAAAGTGGTTAAATGTTGCTACCACAGCTGATGATGGGTTGTTGGTTCAAATCCGGGATCACTGAGGGGATCCAGGTGACGGGAACCTTTCCTCTTTTGTTTATGCAGCTGTTAAATCTGGTTTCATTTACTGTGATTTTGTTTTATTAGTTTCATCTTAATTGTTTTGTTTTGCTTGTAATTCTGTTTAAAGTTCAGTAATAATTTTAACACCACATTTTTATTTTCGTTTTCATTCATTTAAAGCGCCTTGAGGCGACTGTTTGCTGTGATTTGGCGCTATATAAATAAAATTGAATTGAACTGAATTGAATTCAGGTTTATTTCACTTTCTTTAATATCTGTGCTAAACACACTTCTCTGTGCCGGCCTGTAACTGTGCAGCGCTACATTACATTTAATTAGGGAACACATTTAAAAGGAAGGAACTAATTAAGGGTTCATTTCAGGATAATAACCTGCAGCTCAGAGCCTAAAAATTCATTATAACCGCATTATGACATTATAACAAGTGTAAAAAGAAATCATTAAAAAGTTAAATTTGGACTTTTGCCTTTTTTTTTATTAAACTATGTCAACTTTTTAAAAATATCCTCATGTTTTAAACCCTCGTACTTCCCGTCCATCCACACGTCTTGCTTTCTTTCAGCTTCACATAAAAATAAGTGTTTGTATCTTTGTTTAGAAGCAGAAATAATGAGACTTTAAAAAATTACTCCTGCTGATAATTTCATCTTTTCTTTAAACGCGACCTGGAAACAGGCGAGACAAAGTCTCTGCTAAGCAAAAAACTTTATGCTTGAGCAGCAAAAGCGATGATGTCGCGCTCTAATTTAGCTCTTTAAATGTAAACTTTATTGACCCGGGGGCTGAAGTGGGAATAAGAATCAACTGTTCCTGGCAGACATCATCCTAACTACCTCTGCTGGACCTTCGGTTTGCGGCCACTTCTGGGACTGCGGCAGTAATTGATCCAGGAAGAGCAACGAACTGCTTACCTGAGCACCAGACATTACTCAGCATCACTACGGCCGCCATCTTGGACCCCCCCCCCCAAAAAACCCCCAAACAAACACCGTTTGGCCCCTTGCTCGTAACTTGTATCTTCCACTTTTATACTTAATATTCCTTCCTGAGCTCAGGACTTTCACAGTAAATCTAGAGAGGATGCACCGGCAGTGAGGAGGAGCTTCTTCTAAAGATCTCAGGAGACGGTAAAATAAAATAAAAAATGAGGTCAAATATAAATTTGCTCTGAACATTTAAGGTTTTATGGTATATTTACGCTCAATGAAAAAGGTCAGGTTTTGTATTACATTAGGACACAGACCTGGAGGAACAAACTGGTCCTGAGGCACAAAGCTCAGGCCTCCTGCGGCGGGGACAGCAGCAGCACCCTCTGAGGGCATCGAGCAGGTCTCACCCTGAAGGGATGCTTTATTTTCTGAGAGTGTGGGAGAGGCAATGATTGAACACTTGAAACAAACAAAAAAGGGCTTTTTGGGAATTATATACAAAGGTCACGGACAATTTCGAGGTGTGCTGAAAGATGGTGGAGCGCAAGGTGTGTGTGTGGGGGGGTGATTTGGTGAGAGACGGAGCGATGTGACGGTGCACCGAGAAAATGTAGAGAAGAAGAGAAGGATGAGGACGAGTGAAAGAGGAAGAGAATAAAAATCTGATAACAGACATTTGTTTAACACGTCTCAGGTTGTCTTTATTATTTCAGATCTTTGTGACCCTGAACATTAAAGTCACCTTTGACCTGGATGGAGACCCAAGAACGAGCTGTTTGCTTATGATCATCTTACTTTTATTGAACGTCTCTTTGTGAAACAGAGCGTTTCTGTTTGATGCAGTAAAAACAGTAAATTTAATTTAAAGACAAATGAGTGTTTACTCAGCAGAAGGCCTGCAGTTGCATAATGGACCCAGATGGGGGCAGCACCCTCTCAGACATCCTCCACAGCAGTTCTGGTGACTGTGTGCGTATCAGGCATCAAACACACTAATGAGATATAAAGAAAGGTCTTCTTCTACTAATTTCTAAGTAATAACTCAGAAGTAGGATGATGTGGTTTAAAGGGGCAGAGACCTGCTCTCAGGAAATAGCCTGATCCATAAATCAAGCTTCAAATCTACAATCCAGAGTTTATATATCTGCAAGGATGGAGACACATTTCATCTTTAGTTAAACTGCATCAGACTGTATTTATCTACAGGTTTTACCTTCTGTAACAGACGCACATTTTTGTCCTTTAAAACACTAAAATCAAAGCTGCCGTTTCATTCGACGAGCTCTATTTTATCTAGTCAAACAGTTTTAATGTGATGCAGGATTCAGTCTGAAATATTATCGCACTACTATCACTCCCATTATTAGTGATACTGATGCTGCTTTCAGCACTGACACAGCTGTAGTATTACACAGTGTCACTGCTGCACCCACTTAATTCCAGTTAAATGGAAACACTCCAATTCAAACACACGCGTTAGCACTCCGGGCTTCTCCATCCTCTCACCATATGAAGAAAGGGATCCCATAATATCATTTTATCACCCCCCCCCAATAATGCTTCAACTGCACCTAACCCCTCTGGTCATGGAGACTTTAACACCCCCACCCATCCCATTCCTCCTCACGTGTGCCAACAAATCAAACGGCCTGAACTCCAAATGTCACAGATGTCCAGGACACATCAGAGTGTTTGACACCAAACTACATTTACAAACACCCCCCCAACACACACACACACACACACACACACACACACACACACACTGGTCTGACTGCCTTTCTCTTCACAGTACCAACATTAACTGGATTCAGGATTAAAATTTCATTCCAAGTTACAGTGACCACCACCCCGGCACACTCATCCACCCCGAGGCAGTTTAACAGCAGTTGCACAGATTCAAGGTAGACCCCCCCATCCCTCCTTACTCATCCTTTCAGTGCTAATAACAGGGGGGGGCGGGGGGGCACTGGGCAGATGATGTATCTGTCTTGTGGGCCTAACATGGACAGCCTGTGTGTGTGAGCGGGAAAGTAGGGGGGCACAGGGTCACTGTCAGGGAATTAGAAAAGAGGGACTGAGTGAGAGAGAGAGGGGGTAGGATGGCTGGAGGGGTCCTAAACTCCACCTCCTCTCCCTCCACTCCCCCCACCTCCTTTTTTGCCCACCCACCCCGCCTCGGTCACGCCTGTCAGGGGCCGGTGACAGACGGCGCGTGGGTTTCTGTGTGTGTGTGTGTGTATACGCCGCTGCTGTTTGGCGTGTGGATGTCAAAGGTCAGGCACATGGTCTCGGCCACCTCCCGCCTCGCAGTCAAACACAAACAAGCTGCCCCCCGCCTGCCTTTCCCACCTGCCCCCCATCACATTCAGCGGCGAACAAACACCAACGAGCAAATCTGCAACTGCTGTAACGATGAAATATTTAATGTCAGCTACAACGCAGCAAACGCAGCCAATGAGGCTGAAGCAGCACATCATTTACATTTCAGTTGAACAACATCTGGCGCGCGCACGCACGCACACACACACACACACACACACACACACACACACACACACACACACACAGCTCTTTTGAACCTGTGGTATCAGGTTTTTTCTGTCACACAGTGAACAGGAGCAGAGAAACGTGGAGATTAATCTGAATCATCCACAAAAACAAAAGTGTGAATTTCAGTTTCTTTGGTGAAGCCTAACGTCGTCAGCTCCACGGTGATTATGGGGGAAATAACTTTTGATTTCTGCTTTAAACCATAAAAGTGAGTACGGAGCGAGCTTTAAGGGCAAAGATGCAGCAGCACTTTTAAAAAGTTATATTTAAGATGAGGAGATTAATCAGACAGCTGCAGCTTCCTTGGTGCATCAGATGTGATGTAAACCCAGCAGTCCTGAGGCAGTATCTAACATATATTTACTGGTAACTCTGATCTCTACATTCACTGATTACACTTTTGCTCCCGGTTGTTGCTCCTTTTGCTCATATGCCGTTGCCATACTTGGAAATGTCTCCGTTTATGCTCTGAGAAGCTGGAACCATCACGGTGGCCATTTTTGGTCTCCTTTAAAATACGCTGACATGTTTAACTCAAAGTAAGAACATCCGCTGCCTGTGCTGCCTCTACATGGCTACATTTGTTGCAAACACAGAGCTTTATGTCTCATTTTAATGACCATCACGCAGCTGAAGACAAACACGGCCCAAAGAGCGCGGCTCGGAGGACGAGGACGCAGGTGTTTGCATTTTATGAGGATGTATTCTGCTTTATATTAGCTGTGAAGCTGCTGCAAAGGCACTGCAGACTGTACCGGCAAAGTTAAGGAGCTCAATCAGAGTCCCAGCTTCCTGTCTGCATCCCTGCTCCTGCACTCCGTCCCTCACCTTACTTTGTCCTCCACTGAGTCCATCCTTGATTTATTTGGATCCCTTTCATTTCCCCTCTACGTCTCCCTCAGCTGTAGCATCTCACTTGAACTTCCTCATCACCCCCCCGTCTGAACCCTTCTACTCGTTTACCCTAATTCCTTCATTCCCTGCTGCCTCTCTCTGTCAAATTTAATCTCTAACATCCCGCCTCCACCTCTCTCCCCTCCACCTTCAATCCCATGCTGTCCTCTGAAGTCTCAAATATTTACTGAGCTTCATCAGCACTGCAAACCTGCCGGTGGATTATGTGAGCCCTGTTTTTGCGGTTGAAGGTGAGTCAGAACCTGGGAATCTCACCCCGCCCCCTCCTTCGCCCCACACGCTGTATATAAGGATGGAAGGAGCCACCATGACATCACCGGCTGCTTTGTGAAGTCCAGTTTTGCAGCTTCGACTTGAAACCGGTGAGACCATAAGCTAATGTGAGGTTAAAGGTCGAGTTATTTTCTCACGGTTTCTTTCTGCAGCGATTAAAAAGTCGGACTTCACTTTACAGATCCGGCATTAAAGCAAAAGAAAAGAGAAACACGTTGTTTATTTTATAAAACGTTTCTGTCAAAACTTGGGAAAAAATATTCTTGATATGTTAAAGCTTTGTGCTGCATCTTCATAAATACTGATGATGTTACACTGAGGCTGCAGAGAACTGAACTCTGATTCCAGCCTTTCTGCGGCTCGTCTGGACTTCAGGACTCATTTAGAGCAGTTTGCAGGATGCTGCTGCTTCCTGGCGCTCGCCTCCACCCGGTTACCGCAGGCCTTCTCCGTCACATGTTACCCTGAACACCGTCCAGCAAAAACAGATGATTTCTGTCTCAGGGTAATGTTTGGATCATTAAAACTCTTATTCGTCCCTGTGTCGTAGTCTCGACCTCACTTTGGTTTTTCCTCCGCGACCTCCCCTCCCTCCCTCCCTCCCTTCCTCCCTCCCTCCCTTCCTCCCTCCCTCCCTTCCTCCCCCCTCCCTTCCTCCCCCTCCCCCTCTCCTTCAGTAGTGGTCAGCTGCAGCGGTCATGGCACCACTGGACAGCGCTCTGCTAGCACAGGACACATAGATCCGTTGCCAGGCAACAGCAATGAAAGATCACGGTGCGTGCATGTGTGTATGTGCGTGCACTTTGTGCGTGCGCAGCTCACATGTTTTGTGTGTACCTGTGAGAGTGTTAATCATTAAGAATAAACATGTTTGGCTGCCTGTAAGCGAGGCTTCACGTGAGGCAAACAAAGTGCTGCATGCTAATGCCTCCGCTGCTGTTTACTCTTTAACTGTGCGTATTAAAGGATTATTTCTTTTTGCAGGTGAGGTTCACATTTTATCACAGTCAGGCGAGAAGAGGACGAAAGTGGAATAAAAGGACTAATGCAAAAAGACTGCACAATCACAGGGCTTTCAGTTGGAAGGGTCACAGATTAAGATGAATTAGGATATTTTGGGCTCAGTGGGGCTTTAAAAATGTGCTTTATTGTTCTAATGCCCTCTCGATACGAAACACAGGCTACTTTCTGTGTGATGTGAACCACCTCCTCTTTAAAAAAAAAAGGCCAAATAATTCCATCTCAGCTCCACACACCCTTTCAGGTTTTTCCCGATGCTCATCTGTAAGATAATATTCCTCCTAAGGAATATTTAGTGAGGAGGCTGCTTTCTAACTGCTCCCTGAGAGTAAATGAGTAATGTTGTGTGTAGACGAAGGTTTGCCGGTGATTCATGTTTGAGTTTATGCACAACTGGAAAGTACTGCATTCGTATGATGTTCTGCGCACATGTGCGTGTGTGTGAGTCAGAGCGATTGCACGGGTGTGTGTGCGGCTGCACGCACGCATGTGAGCGCGAGCGCGAGGCCGAGCGCTTTCCGAATATGTCTCTAGAGTGTTTATTATATCCGATACAGTACCTCTTTCTCGCACCACATATTTCTGTGCCGATCGATTCCTCTGACTCCCGACAAGACAATAATCGCACCGCCCTCCCTCTCTCCTTCTCTCCACCATTATTACTGCCCTCCCCAAGGAGCACAACGCAGGGATGGAGGGATGGAAACAGAGAAATAAAGGGAGGGAGGACAAGGTGATGGAGGAAATGGCCACTGGGTGTTACTTCCTTTTCCAGAATCCATGCATTGGGGTGTAAAGACGGAGGTGAGAGGATGAGGGAGGAGCAGGGGGATGCTGGAGGGGGGTGGAAACAAATGAGCTAGAAGGATGAAGACAACAAGCAGAGGGTGAAAATTTGGGGGAATTTTGGTGGATAATAGGGGAGGCTGAGAGACATGACAGAGATGGTTTCAAAGCGAGAAAACAACGGGAGTAAAGGGACAAAAAATTGCAGGGTGGTGACGGTGACAACAGAGGGACGTGAGGGTGATGGGACAGAAGACGCGTGAGAGGCGGGAGCAAAAACAAATGAAGGAAAAACAATCCACGACGAACAGGTAGCAAAAATGTTGGGATGTGGGCATAATGGCTGAAAGTGGAAAAAATAATGAGGTCTGCTGAAAAAGAAAATTAGAGAAAAAGAGGGAACGGTGGATAGAAAGAGCCGGAGCGAGTGAACGGATGCTGGGACAGAGATGCAAAGAAATAAATGAGTCAAAGGTATTAAAGAGAAAACAACAGGAAGAAGCAACCAAAAAATTTCAAACACGGGCGATAACGATAAAGAAATTAGAGCCGGACGCAGCAAAGAGAGAAAAAAGAAGAGAGTGGAAAATAAATAAAACAGACGTGTGGAACAGAGTGAGCTGCAGTGTGACAGAGCATCTTCACGGGAAATAGCAGGAGGGAAAAGATAGTGACAATTGGGCTAACAAAGATACACAGCCTCGCCTTGATGGTGTGTGTGTGTGTGTGTGTGTGTGTGAGTGATTGGACGAGGAGGGAGGGGGCAGATTGTGTGCAACACAGTCGATGACAAAATGAACCGACAGCGTGGACAGAGAGATGACCGAAAAATGAGACGGTGCAACAACAACAAAAAAAAAGGCCGTGAGGACCTGCGGGACAGGAAACGTGCAGGTTTCATACCCGAAGCGACCCGGATGGCATCATCTTCATCTCTGTGTATGAATGTGGAAAGAGTCAGGGATGAAATCATGTTGATTGTCCCGCCTAAAAACGCCTTTAATGCCCATTAAAAATGTAGTTAGTCTGCAAGAAAATGAATATGATTCCAGGGAGAGATTCATGTCTAAAATACAGACAGAGAGAATCTGAGGAGCTCCTGGTTTCTTTATTTGTGCTACAGATATTTCAGCACTGAACCAAAACCCCGCTGCCTCCTTGACCACCACATTTATCCGATGGGGGCTGAAAGGATCTCATAAGTCCGAGGATGGCAGAATTTTCTCCACCCATAGAAGATCATATTATCCTTCAATTTCGAGTTATGAGGTTGTCATGTGACCGCGGGGATATTTATGTTCAGACTGTTTGGAAAACCCCAGCGCAGGGAAAGAAGGCTCGCTGTGTTTTTGTCACTGTGATGAACTGCAAACACTTTTAATTGTGAGTCCGACTCTCATATTATTGCTTCCCTCGCACGCAGCAACAGGAAGGGCTCGATGGCTCCACAAGTGCAAACAAACAAGTGAGCGAGGAGAAGCAGGCCGCCGTCCTCTCCTCCAGCCGCGGACGCCCGTGATCTACGGCGCGTGCTGCGAGCCGATGGACGGCCAGGTTTACGGGTTTATCGATTGGACCCGACTTAAATTGGCTCCCAATTAAACAGAGCGCTTATTTGACCTCTTTACCCCTTCCTGTCCTCTCCTTTCCTGTCCTGTTAAATATCCCCCCACCTCCATCTTCTCCTTATTTCCCCCCCACCTCCCTCGCACTGAGCTTCTCTCCATCGACACATCCATCTCTCGCTCAGTGTAATACCTCTACTCCCTTCCCCCCTTCGTCTATGGCCATCACCCCATCCCCATTCTCTGTTAACAGCACCTTCCCCCCTCTATTTAAAGCCTCTCTCTCATCATACAGTCCTGCAGTCCTTTCCTCTCTGTCCTTTCCCCCAGATATGATCTTTGCTCTGTTTCTCTCTTACACTTTCTCTCAGTCAATCCATCAATCGCTCCTTAAATAACAACGATGAATTATTAAGCGTATTTATTCAAACAGCATTAATTATAAAATACAGGCAGTGTGTCAGTCGAATCGGCTGTGGACGGAGAGGGAGAAGAAGATGAAGTAGCGGGAGGAGAAGGAGGTAAAGGGAAGGTGGAGGGTGAGGTGGTTTATGGTTAGGGTTGAAAATTGGGGAGAGAAAAGAAGAAGAAAGAGGTGAAAAGGGGGGTTAGGAAATTGGTGTGGCTAGCGGAACAGCTCCTCTCCCTCCCCACCACCCATCCCTTGCTCCCCCCTCACCCTTCCTCCCTTCCCTTCCCCGCTCTGCTTTGTATTCTGTGGAGATGACAGGGGGAAAGCTTTATTGCTCTGAGTTTGTATCGATCGGGGCCCCGCAGAGGGGGTAGCCAGACCCGCGCACGCTGGAGGCCCCTTCGCAGAGGCCGCCGATGCCTGCCTCCAGCCCCCCGCCTCACCTCACACCAGCCAAACACACCCTTCCCTCTTCTCTCTCTCCCTCTTTTTTCCTTCACTTTTAAAATTGCCGTCTCCTTTTCCTGCTTCGAGAGGTCAAGAGACGAAGTGGCTTTCATTTGCCCGCATGCAACATCAACGCACCCGAACAACACGGAGAGCCTCGCGCCGAGAACGCAGCGTAAATGAGAGCGAATGAAAACACGAAGACTTTCCACGAGCACAGGTGAAACGCATTCGCCCGGAGCACCAACACTCACATGAATACATGTAGCTGCACCTCACAGGAAGCGGCACACAGACTCACACACAAACACACAAACACAATCTCAGGCTGCGGGGCTGAGCTGCTGTCCTGACCGGAGTTGCATCAGAAATCCCTAATCTGGGAGCGTGACGGTCCTCAGTTCCAGCAGGCAGGGATCAGGATGCTCCGGGCAGATTCCGAATTTAAGGATAAGATGGGATGGGGATGCAGGTTCTGAAATCACCCCCGGGGATGGAGGTTCAGGATGGAATGGGGGCAAAGAAGGAGGGGAAGTCAAGTGCTATGATTTGCCCCCCCCCACCCCCCTCACTCTGTGCCCCCTTACTGTGCATCCAACTTCCCAGAATTACCAGGGGCAGAGGGGCTGGTGGACGGACGAGGGGGCAGATGACTCCCTCTTTTAGTCACAGTCGTGCATTCATCACAAGCAGCTGCAGTTAAATCTGGATTCTGGGCCTGAAATGGAAAGGAGCTGCACCGAGTTACAGCTTGCTCCTAATACACTGAAAACACCCCCTTCATGTTCCCTCTTTTAAATTCATGTAAGCATTAAATAAAATATTATAATCCCAAACAGAAACAGGCCGACCACACTGTGATTATTTTTAACTGGAAATTAGTGATGGGAACAGGAAACAAAGATGAGCGACCTGAGCCGCCCAGCATCTGCACACCTTCAACTTCACTGATTAAAAAATAAAAACAACCTGACTTTCATTTTTACCTCAGAGGGATGAACAGGAAGTGTAACACAGATCATTCTTAACTTTGACACAATAATATGAAAGTTTGCACAAATATGAATAATTGACTTTTTTTCCATTTGGCAGAGGCTTTTGTCCAAAGTGACACAGAAGTGGAATTTAATCAGCAGCAGGTCAAGGAAGATCCTTCCAGAATAAAAACCAGAGATAAATTGTATCAAGTTAACACAAGTGCACAGGGAATAACTTCTTTTTGAGAGTGACGGGAAGAAAAGATTTAAAGAGATGAGACGAATTATCTCGTCCAGCAGACGCCGTCTCCATAGTTTATAATGCAGAGGGGACGAAGAGCTATGGCAGCAGCGGAAAAACGGCATCATTAGGAGATACGAAAAAAGAAAACAAATCAGATGTTTTCCTTCGAGGTTTTTCCAGAGATTTGGGCTTTGGGATCGGGGACAGTCAGTCGCCGCCTTCCACTTAACAAATTCCATTTTGTTGAGGTGGGCTGAACGAATCGGCGTGCCAGCCATGGAGAGAGGAGAGGGAGAGAGAGGGGTGGTCGAATGGACGGCTGGAGGGAAAAATGGGTGCTCAAGGCCACCATGTTCTGACCCCCTCCTCCTTCAACTCTTTCTCTGCAGAGTGGCTGTTATCTCTCTATTTTTACACTCCTTCCATCAACAGACCGCCCCAGACCCACTTATGTTCACTCACCAAATGACACACACACACACACACACACACACTTATACAAAAACACACACAATTACAGATGAAGACAATGACCGCGGTGCTGCTGAGCCACTGACTCACCGAGTGAATGTGAATGTGCGTTTTATATGTGCTGTGTGAGTCTGTGCGTGCACTCCGTAACCTTTAGCACACACTGCAGATCACCTGCCGTTGTCTGACCGGATCACCGCTGATTTCCTTCGGCATCAGCGCCGCTCTGGAAACGCTCCTCTGATGAAACGCTCTATTTCCAGAGGACATCTCACACGCTTTTATTTTTCATGCAGGCTTTAATGAATTCTTTAGAAAATAACAAAAACAACAACAGAAAGACAATAAAAGCTCAGTGTGCATCAAGGTTGCTTCATTCAGGGGATTTTTAAGCTAAACTTTTTTCTCCCTCACAGAAATATTTCACTGTTTGATAGGCAAGAATATTTTTAAAGTCAAAAGGGAATAATTTCAAATTAAAATTCCTTCAATCAGCTTTGATAATTGCTGCAGATACAGACAGAATTTAAAGAAATGCAGAAAAGAATCACATCAGTGAGGCGACAACCCTGCACACACACACACACACACACACACACACACAGTTACAGGCTTCCAGAGCAGAGATAATTGAAACAGCCATAGAGAGAATAGGTGCGTGTATGTGTGTCATCATATGGATCAGATCCATAGGGGGTAGACTATACAATAACGAGCAATTTAATGGAAAAGTCTTTTTTCGTGGGTGGAGAGTGTGTGTGTGTGTGGGGGGGGGTGCATTTAGATTGTAACACACAGAAGGGATGTCAGCATGATGCAATTTAATGTTCACTACAATAACATGCCTTATGATATATATTTGGTTATTATGTGTGCTCTAATCATGTCGTTTATTGTGTGTGTGTGTGTGTGTGTGTACACCCTGGTCTGTGCTCACTGGCTATGAAAGCATGCTGGACCTCCACCACAGTGTTTTTTTGCAACTCAGACCATTCTTTCCTAAATACACACACACACACACACACACACACACACACACACACACACACACACACTGCCTGGCTCACTGACCTACCACCATTTCACACTACTGACCAGTACAAATTGGATAAGGGTCCATTCTCTCTGCACCAGCACACTTTCACACACAGACACAAAATGCACAAGTACACGTATCGACACACACACACACACACACACACACGTGCTGTACACAACGAGCTCAAAATGGCCGAAATGCTGCGGCTGGAGTGGGTCTGTGGGTGAGTAAAGTCGCAGAGCAGCGTGGAGACGAGGAAGTGTGCGTTTCTTCTTCCTCAGCTCAACAGTGTCTTTATTCTTGTCCTTCCTGAGGCCGACGATCACACACGTTCGTGCTCGTTACAGGTCGCAGCCTCGTTTGTGTCGTTTTTCCTTTCCGCTCTTTTATTTCTCGTCCATTTATCTTAAAGCTTAAAATAAAGGTGAACCCTCCTCTGTGTGTTTAAACACGCTGCTTTGCTTCATTAACCATGCGACCTTGGTTAGCGCCCCCGTATCAGCAGTGTTTATATGCACATACTCAAAGTTCTCACTTCCATTCAGTCTAATGAAACACTGTTGTGAGTCCTCCCTTCTGTGTGGCTGCTCATGTCACAATGCAGCGCAGTACAGAAAACATGCTCCCACTGTCCCCTCACAACCATCAGCTTCATAGTGCTATGTAATTATAGTGTGGCCTTGCCATACCCCCCTATAGTGTCTAATTGTGCGAATGCCAGGGCTGCATGCTGTTAGGGAGCGGCTGCATTGTGTACATTTCTGATGGTTGCTTTTTTTTCCTTTGGTCTCTGCACAAGCAGCTGAAGAAAAAAGGATTAATGTGCTTTCTTTGCTTCATATCTAAAAAAAAACTGTATTAATATTTCCCCACAGGGAGAAATGCAATCAGGAAAATGTGATTGTACGAACCCTTATTAGAGCTGTTATTTATTTTTAGCTTTTTAATAATTGATCATAAAATGATAGAAGTAAAAATATTTATATCCCACCAACAATATTTGTGTGTTTTTTTTTTTACTGCACATTAAATTAATTTTGTCTGCATGAATCCATCAACAGGAAAAATAATTGTTTATAAAATAATATTAAATAAATAACATCAACCACTCAAACAACTTCACTTTAACTACTTGCAGATATGATATGAGTTACTAAGAGAATAAAATTATGGAGTAAAGCGGGCATGTCAAACTCACTTCAGTTAATGTGTCCAGTTTGTTCAGGTTGGATGAAAAAACGAAATAAAATGTAATTTTCCTCCTTCTTCCTCAAACACTTGGAAACATTTTCCCCTTTAAGGATGACGACTGTCTTCAGGAAGTACTGTTCCCAGGTCAGAGTGCAGCGGGACCAACGGGAAGTTTTTACATGCAGGGTTTAAAAGTAAACAAGAAGCTTTATAATTCAAACAATCTGCATAAAAAATACTTTTAATGTTTCTGACACTGCGCCCACATCAGGAATAACACAAAGCACTGAATGAGGTCACTGCACTTTTCTCTCTTTAAGGAGCAGAAGCTGGGCTGAAATGGACCCTTTGGTGGGCCGTTCGGCCCCCCAGGCAGCAGGTATGACCCCCCCTGGTGATGTACAGTAATCTTTAATGTTTTTATCAGCTGCCACAAAAGTCAGCAGAACGTCCTCTTAAATCCTATCAATAATTTCATTAGTGTTATATTAAATACTAATTTTATTTCTGCATTTAAAAGTCTCGATGACTGGAACTCATGCGCTGAGTTTACCACATTAAATATGATCTAAAAAGCTTTTGGTGTAATGATTCGATAGATCGGTGAATCCTGGGCAGGATTACAAACTGTAAAGCTGCTGATATAAAGTCGGGGTGCTTCAGCCGACCTGCAGATTGTTGGAGAAATCGAAAGGAGCGCCGCACTCTTCGCCTTCAAGTGAGCGAGTGAGGTCATTTATGGCCCGGTCGTATATTTATACGTGCCACTGTCATATTTTTAAAATTGTAAAAATGCTTCCTATCCTGAATTTGCCCATCTACTCGTCATGTAACATTTCATAGTTCTCGGCCCCGTGCCGTGGCAGCGATAATGGAGAGTTGTGTTGTTTATGTAAAATATCAGTACACTGCAAAGTCCTGATCCACGGCAAACATCAGACTCACTGCTGCAGACACTTCAGAGAGGACGAAACCGCCTTTCAGCATGAAAAATGATAGAAAACAATAGAAACACATTTGTATGTGAACATTGTGTCACAGATCAGGTGAACAGCATAAAACAGCAACAGCCATTAAAACGATAACGACCCCACTGTGTCCCTGCAGTCTGGGAAATACGAGCTTGGTGGCTTCACCCAACGTTCATCATCGCTTTGGTACTTCAAAAATATTTTCCTGTATTATTTAAATGATGGATGGATGGATGGATGGATGGATGGACGGATGGACGGACGGATGGATGGACGGACGGACGGATGGATGGATGGATGGACGGATGGACGGATGGATGGACGGACAGATGGATGGACGGATGGATGGACGGACGGACGAATGGATGGACGGATGGACGGACGGACGGACGGATGGATGGATGGACGGACGGATGGATGGACGGACGGATGGATGGACGGACGGATGGATGGATGGACGTTCTGAGCACTAATCCATGCCACACACACACAAAGTCCTGATCCACGGCATGGCCTCTGGATGGTACAAAATGAATGAAGATGAATAATTGCTGCTATGCCGGCTCGGATCCACGTCTCTGCGGCTGCTGTGTCACATCAGGACGAGTCTGGCGGCTCCCGCCTGCAGCCGGTGGTCGTGTGTTGGTCTAAGTCGGCGCGCGCCTGTAAATCTGAATATTTGTATAACGTGTGCGTTTGTACACAGAGGCGAGCCACGTGGCCCGGTGTGTTTACATCTGTTGACGGGGCACACAGGGTGATATCTCACGGTAATCAATGAACAAGGGAACGAGAGGGGGGAAGGAGGGGGAGGCGGGGGTAAAAAATCGGTAAGGAAAGCAGGTTATCTCCTGTCATTAACGGAGGGATTCCCGCACGGAGGAGAGGAAGGAGGGGCAGGCGAGTAGCGCAGGGGGAAAGACCTGGATTCATTGAGAAAAAAACACAGCGTGTTTGGCATGAAGAGAAAGCAGACAATTATCTATATTGATTAAAGCCAGCCAGCCAGCTCAGAGAAGACAGAAAACTATGGCTGGATCAATAGCGAGGGAGGAAAGGAGGGAGGGAGAGAGGGATGTAGGGCAGAGGAAAGAGGGATAGGTGGAGACAGGCGAAGCGGTGAGGGCTTCAGGAGAGACGCGACAGATGAAAAAGTGAGTATTACGAGGGGATAAAAAGAGAAAATGAATTAAAGCAAGATGAGGGAGGAGTAAGGGGGAGGAGATGACTGGCAAGAAATCTCACGGCGAGGGATGAGGTCGATGGATTTAACAGAGAGATAGTAAAAGTGTTAATGAAAATGACGGGTGGGCATTGGATGACTTGGCATGTAATCTATTTGAGGAAGCGAGCGTAAGGAGATCAATAAGTACAAGTGTACTTGTGATGGTTGGATTTAAGATGGCAGCAAAAGTGGAGGGGCAGGAAGGGGCTCCTGATGAGGGGACAGTGATGAAGATGACGGAGCAGAAGGAAGGAAAACAATGAAACTAAAGCTCCTCGGAGCTCTGCTGTTTCCGTGTGAGTGCTGCATTTCCTTCCCAGAAAACCACATCCGGATCAAAGAGACCTAAAACGGCCGTCTAACCCAGACAGGCATTCATCCAGCAGAGGGAGGACTAAGAAGGTATGAAGGTTAATCACAGCCACCTTAACTGTAATCATAGGGACCGACTCGGAAATACACCAGTTCCCACTTCCATGTGGTTTTAGGATCACTTTCTAATATAGGAGAAAGTTCTGACTCATTTGGAGCAAGAAACCTTCGAAGGATCTACACAAATATAAGCTGTATGCTAGTTCTACATGCGCCTGCCTTATTTATGGTTTTATTTCACATGAGCAAAGCTCAGCTTACAGTTTTCTGTGTGAGTCTAACTGGACTCTATAGGCAGGATCTAAATATTGGGTGAAACTGACTACCTGAATCCTTTGCTTTTAGGGTTTATTCATACTCCCAGAAACTAGAGAAAACCAATCCGAGGACTTCCAGAAATGACATCTTTGAAATGGTTGGTCATCAGTCAGGCTCAGGCCTCCTCGGTTGAAGGAAACGCCCTCGAAATAACCGCATCCAAAAAGGTTAGCAGAATTAAACATGCAGCACTTCTCAAAGTATGGGCTGGAGATCCCAGGATTTCATGGCCTACAGCGAAAGGCTCCTAGAAAAACCCTTAAATATAAATATATAATTTCTAAAGCCGTACTGTAGTATTGAGAAGTGCACATCATCATTAGGGGGCATTTACATCGAACAAAACAAACACGGTGCTTTGGGCGAACAGAAACTACTGAAATGACCGTGACACATCGAGTCACACAAAGAGTCAGGATACACTTAAACACGACCGCGCCCATTACTGTAGGTCAGTTCACAGAGGCAGCTTTGTTGGTTAAGCATCGATGACCTGTGGACGTGGACCGCGGTCACACTACAAGCATACTGAGCACAGCTGATCCACAAGCAGCAATCACATTATTCAGACAAAGTGCATTTTGGAGGTGGTTGACCCTTCTGCATGTAGGGCCAGCCTAGTGTGAGCACGTCCTTATAATAATAATAATAATAATAATACAAACAGTTCCAATAGGATCTGAGGACTCCCTCCCCTGTAAGAAGTTTGAGAAGCTCCGATCCAAAACTACAGTTGGGTGGAAAGTGTTTGAGCATTCTTTAAATTCAGAACGTGACGAGAGACGCGAGCTGCTCTTTGTCTCTCAGCCTCCCCCACCATCACTTTCCTTAACTCTCCCTCCATTATTTCCTAATTCCCTCTCTCAGCAATTCCCGCAGCCTCTTTTCTTTCACTCCCACTTTCATTCACAATTTCTCCATCACAATTTGGCCCCTCTTTTCAGTCCTGCCTCTGCCTATTCATTTGGCGCGCTCCCTCTCCACTTCTCTCTCCTATCTGTTCTTCCACAGGGTCAGCCTGATGGTCACCAAGGTGCTGTAGTGAGCAGTATGGAGGATTGTAGGTCTGGGGCGAAATGGTCCTTAAATGGCTCTCAAACTCACACTGGCTTTATTGATGCTCTGGCCTGATGCCAGCAAGCCTCAGTGCGCTCTGTGTGTGTGTGTGTGTGTGTGTGTTGGGGGAGAGTGGTGCTGATTGCTATGTTGATTATACAGAACAGTCCAGCACCTTTCTGAAAGCTTCTTAACACAGAGGCTGTTGAGAGACAAGACAGAGGCAGGTAGAAAACAACGCAGGGCTGAGTGCAGAAACAGTCACAGCTCGACAAAACACGAACTGAACCTTTAAGATCACCGTGTTCGCTGGTGCATCGTGTTGCAACACACTGCAAGTGTTGCAGTGATTCCCTCCATGTCTGCTTATATTATGCATGTATAATCTAACACCTACTTTCTCTCTGCCTGCAAACTTTCACACAGTGATCTCTTTAGTCAGATAACACTTTACATTTGTTTGAGTCAGAGCCCATTAGGTAATACGGGACTCCAAGTTTGAGCAATTAGCTGAAGATCTTTAGCGTTAAGTGCTGCTTTTCTAACTGAGGGAAGCCCTCTGCCCATTCAGGCACTGAAGGCTGTTAGAAGATGCAGGTGTGCAGCAGAGATATGACGGGAACAGGTGAGTGAGGACAGCCTGGGGAGAAAAGGCCAGCCTCCCGAGACCCGGGGCCACTGCGATGACACGGTCAGGATGCTAAACCGTGAGGTCACCGCGACTCATTGTCATTCCCAGGACGTCAAACACCGATGTTTAGTCTAAGCTGGGGCGTCTCACTGATACATAGCGGGTGTCCTTCTGTGCTGGAGCTGCGATGGACCAGGTTATGGTCAAAGTGAGACCGACCTCCCAAAACATCATTTATGGAGACTTATAAAGGACCCTTCAATGGCTCATTCAAACACAGTGAATAATGTTGGAAAACGGCAACACAAACACGTCCGAGTGCGGGAACAAGAACAAACTAACCACACACACACACACACACACACACACACTGAAGCTGTTCCCAGATAAACGCAGCTGTTTACAGGTCGCTAATCCTGACCAGCAAAAGTAAAAGTAAAAAAGTGAGCGCGATGGAGAATAATCAGTGAGCAGACAGAGCAAAACAAAGGGTCACGATTTGTCATCGGTGCATCGATGCACTGATGACGAAGGGCGCCCTGTGCGTATCTCTGCGACGTCAGCGTCTGACAGAACAGCAGTAACTGACGCCTCGGGATGGGAATGCACTGGGATACTCCAGTCGTGATGCCTTTAGGGTTTTCCAGACAGTAAAATGTTTACGTTTGGAACTCTAACTCGACGCTGCAAAGGGCACGGCTGCTTTTCAGGTCCCATCCTAACATGAGAGCAATACTGACTGAAAAAAACCCAACAGCTGTTGTTATGCACAAACTACAAAGACAAAATCTGTTCTCGAGGCAACATCAGTAAACACGGACCACGCATTTACATGAACACTTGTCGAGATCTCTCAGTGGTGCTTTAAAAATATGACTGGAATCAATAACAGCATGCTGGTGTAAAAAACCCAAAACAAACTGTGGTTATTTTGCAGAAAAACCACTGTGGTGGACATATTTCTGCTTGTTTCACATTCTTCCTACACACAGACACACACACACACACACACACACACAGACACACACACACACACACACACACGGCCTCAGTCAGTCATACATGGTTAAGAATCTCATCCACATTCTGGCTGAATGTCTGCCTTCTTTTTCTTCAGCTGACGTTGGCATGTTACTGTGGACATAATACAACAGAAAGCAGTGTACAGGCTCACACACAGACTCACACACACACACATTAATGCACACACACTGTTCACTCTCCTCTTTCGTCTCTCGCACAGACAGACTTGGGGAGTGATCAGAAGTGTAGAAATCTTTCTCTCAACTCAGAAGACAAAATTAATTCCAGGATCTCGAGCTTTAAATAAGCAGCGCAGCTTTTTTAATACCTGTCCCACATAAATGATATGCAGATACGTTATTACTGCTTCATATTTCTATTTCACTGAGGAAAAAGAGATGAAATATTTTGATATATCACTATCAGGACGCCTCAGTAACTAGCCTCACTTTGATATTGCTCCTGACACACAATTGATGAATGACTGGATCCAATAAAATGTAGTCTGTAGGGGCAGACTTGATGAAATTTGGGATGCAAACGTATGTAAAAGTATATTTTCTATAAGGAGTGGGGTGGTTGCAGAGTTGCCATGGTTATGTGAAGCAGTGGGTGTGTGATTGGGGGGCTGGGGGATCACGCTTATGAAAAATAAATTTCAAAAAGCCAGCATTACCTCTGCTCAGGCCCGAGCTCCAGCCTTTGCATTTCAATGTGAGGTGCAGCCTCCATTATTTATGATGCTTTACACCTCAAAACCACAGCCTACCTCCCTCTCTCTCTCTCCCCTTATCCCCATAGTAACCACTATCCCCGGGTCTCCAGAAACACCGCCTGTGCGTGCAGAGGGAATCAGACGGTGGCCTGTGGGATGCTTCGGTACCAGCAGGCATTTGACGGGCGACAACTTGCAGGAAGTTCAAAACTAACTCGATATGATTGTGAAACATCACATTTTAACATCTCCGGAGGCCGACAGTTGGATTTCACTTCTCTGATTTCACAGACTGATGCACAGAAAAGCTGCAGAGGAGTTTTCTCAGCTTTCATTCTGGCGTTCTATTTAAGCTTGTTCAGTGACGGCGCAGGCTGCCTATCAGCATCTATTCCACGTCAAAATATTCACTCTTTGGTGAGCGCCTGTTCTGTCACTCTGCCTGATAGGAGGCATGAAGAGCGTTATCTTGGCGTGCGAGGTGCTGCGCATGCAGAGAACGTACAGTGAATCCACGCTAAACTGAAAACAAACTTCAGCGCTTCGCTTAAAACACACAGAAGTGAAGGCTGAAGCTTCACCGCTGCACATTTACTCCTGCATCTGCACGACAATACAGCACACCTCTGTGAAGGTGCTGCAATTAACCTGGTTCATCTTATTGGTGCCGCGCCGGCAAACGCAGGAAAAGAAACTTTAACCTGGCCCGCTTTGCCCAAGTGAAACTCATGCTTGTATATAATGTTTGTGACAACATGAGAAGAAAGCTTCTGCTGCATGAGAATATCTACTCTGGCAATAAACAGAAGACCAGCCCTGCTCCTTAAAAATCCCCTCAGCTCAAAGTGCCGCTTTACTCTCAGCACTCAGCCTTTTCTTTTTCACATGAAGGTTTCCCTTTCAAGAATCCAGAAACTTATTCTTGAGAATACCAAAAATTCCTGAGCAGGTTCAGCGACTGCGGGAATCAGCGCTGGTGTCAGACTTTCCCAGATTTTCCTTTCAGAAAGCAGCTCTCTCTGTTTTCACTAGACGCACTTATTCCAGAGCTGGAATCACGTGCACGAAATCGTGTCACATTTCCCTGCACCAGCACCATCACGATTACACCTCAAAATCAAAATGACATCATGTATTACATTATGATTTCCATTTGACAGGATGTTTCTTGTTTCCGTTGATTTTCCTTCTACAGCACGAATATCGACTTGATAAGCACACACGCGCACATCAGCAAACACTGTATAAAAACTACACTGCCCTTGAGGATCATCTTTACTGCATTTATGGTGTGTTTGGAGTGCAGCTGCTCCACAAAAATAATCGAAGATACAAGAAAACATAATAAAAACATAATTTATGGAATTAACTTGAGGGCTGGATGCCATTTTCCTCAAGTTCGAGCCTTGCTGCAGTCTGCGTGAGGCTCTTGTTTGGGAGGACGACATGCAGAGTGCAGGCTTGGTGGCCCTGCATGCAGTTAAAGTGTAAAATGAAACTAATGTAATAACCGCAGAGCCTGGAAGGGATGAGCCTTTTCACGGTGGAAGATTTATAGTTTGTGAGCATACAAGAATCTCCATTTCCTGAATTAGACCAGCGCTGACCCCAGCACAGTGACAATAGTTGGCGTGTAGCGTTAGAACATCTGCCAGACATTAGTCAAACACACCATCGCCTAAATGATGGAGCTACTGAGGGGGTTGTAAATTACAATGGGAAAGAGGGGTAATATCCATCACTCCATCCATCTGTGTGTGTGTGTGTGTGTGTCTGTGTGTGTGTGTCCGTCCTCGGACAAAAGGCCTGCTGCTGCTGCGCTGGCCAAAAGCTCTGCTGGTCAGACTTAATGAACCTCACCCCCCCCCCCTTCGGTCCATCTCACACACACATATATAAATATATATACACACACCACCCATCCCCCAGCCCCTCGCTCCCCCCTCCAACCCTACCTTGGCCTTCAGTGGCTGTGTCACTGCTAATATTGACGACACCCTCCTCCCTCGCTCTCTCTCTCTCTCTCTCTCTCTCTCGCTTGCTTTGGCCAGCAACTGCTGTTGTCCACATCTCACCTCATCCATAGTAGACAGTATTGATTTTCAGCACGGAAAATAAAAAAGGCCATGAATTTTAATGCCTCACTGTCTGTCTGTCGCCCTCTCTCTCTCTCCTGCTCTCTTAGTACTCATCCTTACCTCCTCTCCTTTTATTCTTCAGCTCCCCCCCTCTCTGATGTATCTCTGTCTGTCCATCCCTTTCCTTTCTCTCTCACTTTCTTTCTTCTCTGACCACTGCTCCCTATCTCTCAGTCTTTCTTGACCAAACCCACCCACTGCCATTTCTCTCTTAATGCTGGCTTTCTCTCCTCCAACCCCCCCACCCCCCCAAGTTCTTTTCCTGAGGGAAGCAAAGGGGTGAGAAGAGGCAGGTGTGGAGGGGAGGATGCAGTGATATGTGTTTGGGTTAGTTGCCATTTCCAAGCTTGTTAACTAATCTGTGTGTGCGTGAGGGAGGAAGACAGACGTGTGTGATGGGATTTGGAAACATCTGAAGAGCGAATCTTTCTCCTATCTTAGTAAAACCTTGTTTAAGAACCTCAAACATACCAAATCCTAATTTGAGGAAGCACACGAGACAAATCTTCCTCAGTTAGTAAGGCAGTTTCACGCCGTCTTACCTCTGAGGACGACCGCAGCGGAGCTCTGTTGGATTTTTCTGGTTTTCAGATGGTTATTAGGGCTGAAAGTCGGCCACTGGTGACGACCACGTTTGACGCTAGCTAATGCCGAGCGAAGCCAAAAAGCCACAGAAGTAAAGGCACAATCATTGAATGGTGTTTTTACACATATTCAAGAAAATCATACCTCTGCGGCGTGCACTTTTATCGATACCAAGGTAAAAACAGACGACTGGATTGAGAAAACTGACAAGTTGGAACACAGTGATTTCACCACTCAGGAATAGAAGAAGAAAGTGGCAATTGGCATCAATGACGGGGTGCAGGCTGTCAGCGCTGACTGCATATCATCGTTGGCAGGCAAAAACTCTGTTTTTGCAAAAAGCTCAATTTTCAGACACGGGGGAAAAAAAAGAATCTGTGGAGTTTTTCTGAAATTGTAATACCAGGTGTCAACTTTCATGGTCCAGATAACTCACTTAGTACCTAAATAACAAGCCTCCAGCTCAAGCAAGCAAAAGAAAAAAATGTTAAAATTACATGTTACCTGGATTTCCCTGGACAGCGGTGCAATTTTTCCAAATAATCATCAAGAATCGTCAGCGCCCCCCACGTGCCCGTTTCACTCCTCCGCCACACTAGCTAGATGGCATGTGTGGTATGAAAACTATAATCTGAAATCAAACCAACAATCAGACACATTCACACCATCCGGGGACGTGAGTGAAAGCTACAGAGGCGTGTTGAATATTTTAGGAAACTGTAGCACAAATCTGTTAAACGGATGTTATTTTGTATCGTGTTTAAAGGTAACGTTGGTTTTTCAGTAATCACTGTCAGGTGTGCGGCTCTCATTTCACCTTCCCACTGCACGTGCTCTATTCTGCTTCTTTAAAAGGCAGTGCAGTTTACCACAGTTCCACTTTAAACTCGCCCGGCTCATTTAAAGCCAGTTTGCAGTTTTCTGTTGTGCACATGAAAATCATCAGAGAGAAGGGTGATGGAAACAGGCACAGCAGAGGAAACGGCCCGAGCGCAGTGATTAAAATGGAGCCTGATTTGAATCGGTGGTTGCTAATGCATCCTTCCATCAGATCATATTTTATGACTGTCTGAATTTTTAATGTAAAGCAGGCTCTCGTTCCACACTTTATTTTTACTGGAGAGTAAGAATTATTGTTTGGGATCTGTGATGAAATGAAACGTAACAGCTGGAGGAAGTCTGGTTTTAGGACTGGAGGGTGCGATGAGGGAGTCCATGAAGCTCTTGGTTTAATAATTTCTTTGTGTTAATGAACCGAAGTGGGAGCCGGGAGGATTTTACCGAGATGGTGGCATGTAAATATGCATCAGATCCAATAACGCAGCTTGTGGTTTAACATGTCGTCAGTACACGAGCAGCGAAACGGTCGATGCTCTACGTCCAGGTTACCGTGAAGATTAATGTTGTTTAGTGCTGAACTGCATTCGAGTGTGCAACTTAACTTTTAAATAATTACAGTTTCTGTGACAGCTTTGATGTAAGAAATACCTCCGTGTTCACATGCATACACAAACTAACAACACAAGCAGCGCTGACTGCAAACGAAGAGCTGAAACTAATCAGAAGTATTTGAGTCATTGGATCAACACGTGCTGACGGCTCCATCCTGCCTTTGACCAGCCTCAGGTTAGTCTGACGGTCCTCCACAAAATTAGCTGCAGTTGTGGGTCAACTATATGAGCTATTAATGACTTCAGGTTTAGCTTTAAAAATGTGTACTGTGGAGGCTAAACCGTTACAGCCTCGGCAGCTACAGTAAGCGTTTAAATATAGAGATGTAACCAGCAGACACATGTGCACAGACACAGGTTACCCTCCTTTGTTGCAGTCATTTTGCATCTTCGGCACACAGCACAGGTTCATCTGGAAAGTGAAATCATCGGCTGGTCGGTGCACCGACTACATATACTACACAGCAGCCATTACCGGCTGACTAGCTTTGGCTCTTAGAGGGCAGAAGTCATTCTCCATCTGCTGGATAACCTTCAGGCCAGCTCAATCAACTGTCAATTGGGATGCTTTCAAAACAAACTCCAGCCCATTATCGGTAAGAATGCCACAAACACAAGCAGCAGGTTAAATGTCAGATGCCTGAAGAAATTGTTTTCCCACTTAACGTATCCTTGGACTTTGTGAGGCTCTGCATCTTCTCAAGGAATGCCACTTTAAGCTTTTGCAGAAAAAGAAAAGAAAAACCAACAAAAAAATATTTGTAACATATTTGTATGTTTTCTCAGGATAATGTGCATGGAATGTGCAATGCACAATCTGTATTATTATTCCACCCTCAATGGGTGTTTATTCATCTCAGAGTGTCCTCTGCAGGCTCACAGTGCTGAGCTGGGACAATGGAGGCATTTTTGTGTTTAATGAAAGCTTAGTTATTTTCAGGAGATGGTTCAATCACTGCATTCATTCACTGTTACACGTACAAACTGAAGGCCGGTGTGTGTGTGTGCGTGCGCTCTCTTACGCTTCATTTGTTAGCCAATATAAGATGTATCCGGCTTCCAATAAAATTCAGCTCATGAAAAAACATTCAAGAGTTGGAAGAGCATAAACTTCAGTCACCTCCCGCGCCACACATAAAAATTTGTAGAGGCTAAAATTAATTTCTGGTATTCCTACTAACCACACATGTTCAGATCCTGGCAGCTGATACAAAACATCACTTTCATGCGTTCCTCGCTGACAATACACTTAAAACACAAGGAGCCCCCCGATCCTGTTAATCCACTCATCCACATCAATGTCAAGTCCACCGTCTGTGCATCCGTCTGGATGGCCGACCCAGGCCCCACCCACCTTGACCCCGACCCCGAGCCCGTAGCGCCAACCCCCACAGCAGGCCCCTCGATGAAGGACAATGAGCCTCTCCACAAAAACAGAAAGATAAAAGGTGGAACTGTGCTGATCCACGCTCCTCCAACAGTACAAACAAGAACAGAATCTCACAGTGTAAAAAACGAGCATTATTATTTATTATATATTAGTGTTAAAAAATGCGCGCATGAAACTTCTCTTTGTCCCACCTTAATCTTGCAATACTTCATGTATTTTAAATATTCGAACCAAGTCAGCAAAGTAGTGTAATTAGCTCTCTACCAAGAAAGCAAAATCTGAGCAGAATATTCAAACATGTGAGAAATAAGAAATACGTCTGTACATTTATTACACAGCAGGCTGTGTTATGCATTATGCATCAGATGGCATGCGAGATGGACGCATGTCACCTGATCAAATCCATTTACTGTGTTTGATGCAACAGCCAAAACATCAGTTTTTCCTGCTTCGAGCTACTGGAGTACTTTCACGAGAACACAACTAAAGACTACCCGACGCCGCAGAGCTGCAGCGCAGCCGTCTCTGACTGCTGCACCAGCATCCGGACCGCCGTCGGCCGACCACGGCGCTGCGGTGAAGCTGTGGCGCTGTGCCGACAGGTCAGATCCAGGGACTGAGTTTTTAAAATCATTTCACCTTAGATTTGCAGAATGTGACACCACGAGTGCAGCGGGTCGATGAGTCGATGGGCGCGATCGGAGTGACGCTGCCTCCGTGCTCTCTCATCGGTCTCTGTCCATAATGTGCCACAAGAATTTCATGCAGAAGCTTTAAAAAAGCCAAATGATTTTAGTGTCCACGCTGATTCTCAGTGACATGCAGCACACTGTGCCCAGCACGAAGAGCTTCAAGCACTTTAAGTTTGTAATATGAAAAGTCAGAGCGTAACATAACCAAGGTTCAGGTATGAAACGAAGATTTAAAACTCTTAAAGTAGATTACACTTTCAAAGTCCAGATTATTCCGAGTCATGTCATACAAGAAGTAATGGGTAGTAATAAGCATTTAAAAATGAAATATCTATATCCTGTCAATAACGCACATACGATATCATTAATAAATATTTTCAAATTTTCAATGCAAACAAAAAACAACCCAGTAAATAAATCTATAAACCTTCTATAGATACTGTGGTACCATCCTTATCCTGGATTAGAGCAGATTAATCAGGACTTTTCTCCTCTGTAACAGGAAGCTTAACAACAGATGAAATTCCCGGGAATAACAGACATTTCTGTCAGAGGAACCCCAGCATGTGACCCCAGTCTATCCCCAAAACACCAGCCAGACCATCTCTCACTGACCCCCCATAAAAAATGAGCAACCAAACACTAGTCCCCCCCCCTTCCTCACTGCCTGCCAGGTCTGGCCTGTTGTGGTCTGGCTTGGCCCTGGATGGCCTCGCTCGTCCCAGGACTTGAACTTGAGACGTGACACAACAGCCTGGCCAGGCGTGGACAACTGAAAGAGAAGAATAGGCCGGTGATGGGTCACTTGCATATGAATTGTCCGGGCAACGGAGAGGGGAGGGCTGAGGTTAGGAGGTTAAGGGCAAAGGTCAACCCCCCGCATCCCCAGGTCCCGCGCGGACCGCTCCCTAACTGACGAGCAGACAAAGGAGACGAGGAGGGGGTTCAGGATGACACAGGGCGCCGGGGCCTTGGACCCCTGCCACCCCGGAGGAGGGGGCTGGGAAATGAACACATAAGCATGGATTTCCACATGCACACACAGGCAGATGCACTATGCAAACACTGTTAGGCTCACATGTGCCACAGCTGAAGGACAAAAGCACTAATTCAGACACACACGTGGGCACACAGATTACCCCCTCCACCCCACACACACACACACACACACACACACACACACACATTAATATTTCATCAGTCCTAAATTCAAATGTTAACATTAGTGCAACATTACAGATCTGCTAAAGTCCATCATCCTGATTCCTGATGATATTCAAGCCGACACTTTCAGAATAAAACTCAGATATTAAGAAAAAAATAAGCACCACCATCAAACACGCTGCATTATAAATAACTACTTCACTCTCCAAATATGATGTTTGAATAAACACAGACTTTATAATCCCAGCTGCTCCTATAAAAATGGAACCGTCCCACTGCTTCGGTCACTCCAGATTCAACAGGCAATTTTTAATCACCCCCACCCTAATTCATATTTACCGTCCCTGGATGCTGCATGAAAACCATAACTGGGTCAGTTTAATGGAAATGAATGTTGCAGTGATTCCAGTGATTGGTGGGTCAGTGTAACCTTTGCAGCATGAAGCTTAAACATGGCCTTGTGTTTGTGCTGCACAGAGCCCACGTCTCTGGAACATGAATGATTTATAAAAGCACAGACACACTCATTCACTCAGGTATTCACAATGAATACAAACTTTATGCTTTTCTTAAAGTTTCCTTTTGTGCCTCTCAGTTGCTCCTAATTAGAAAATCGCCTTTCAAATGAAAGGCCATACGACAGTCAGCACCCCGACTGTGATTAATGCTTAACTTTAAAAGCCTGGTGAATGAGATGTCCATAAAGGGGTATACTGTATAGAAACGTGCACCGACACAGATCAGCTATCCTGCCTCGTACCACAATACTTTTATCTATTACTTCCTTTTACTTAACGAGCTCCTCGGTGCACTGACTGGGCTCTTCACTTTTCTTTTGCTAACTGAACCCCTTTCATGTAATTTTAGGCCTTCTGAGATATTCTGTTTGTGCTGTGTTGTTTTTCATGATTCAGACCCCATTTTGGGGTTAATAAATTATATCTCATGTGCCCTACCTGCTTTAGGTTGTATAATAGCTTAACCACCTACTAAGTACAATCAGCCAACACATTTAATGGAGATTAATACTGTAAATCTGCCAAAGAGAGCATGTGATTGGTCCAGTTTGACTGTTTGTTAGCAGTTATAGACACATGGGTCTGAAATGTAACCCTTGGCCCAATTTGCAGGCTTTACAAGGAGGCTTTACTATTGCAAGAGAGCAAAAATGAATAAAAATGAAAGAAACTGTCTTTATGTTCTGGAGAAAATATCACAGACTAATCCAGATCCATCTGATCTATGGACTCAGTGGAGGAAATTTGAGCTAACTGATATTACACTGATCTCAATAATGTTTTGGCTGTTTCACATAGACTGTAATGCACATTACTCACACTGACGTACGGAGTCAGAAATATCGGACTGTGTCTGTGTTCCCAGCTCTACTACTAAGGCCAACTAGGTGCAAATAAACTGAATGCTTTGTCTCCTGCAGTAATGGATGACTGGCAGACTGTCTGAGTGAGCTGCCATCCAACCATGTTCTCTGACCCCGACAAGACTGGAGCCGCAGAGCTGGTAGCAAAAAACAACCGTGTGTATGTGTGCGCGCATGTGTGTGAACGCACGTGTGTAACAGAACATGGCGATGGTCGCCGGTGATCCCTCACTGCCTCAGGCGAACACTAGCTAAATGGACCTCACTCCGTCAGTGAGACACAGACAGGGATAGAGGCTCTGCATGCGTGTGAGTGTAAAAGCCGTGCATCCAGATAGCGATGGCTGTGCAGCTCCAGCCACCATGTTTAAGCTGAACTGCCGTGCGGTGTGCTATCACTGCTGCCGCTGTGGTTGTGAGATAGATAGGAGGATTGGGGCAGGCTGGGGCCCTTTCAAACCCCCAGAGAGCAGAAAGGGAGTGAGTGCTAGGCCTAAATGCAGAATCTCCTCAGCTTATACCCCCGAGGGACGCAGACACAGGGCCATTTTCTGGGAGAGAATCATGCCGCCAAGCGGACAGCGGATTTACCATATTCATACTACTCTTTAGAGGAGAGGAGGAGGAGGAGGGAGAGGATCTTCACCTGTCCCATTTCACCGCTATGACTGTATGTGGCTGCTGCAGCTCACACAGCCGCTAAAACCCCTAGGGGGAACCATTAAGGAGAACCTCACTCACTCCCCACATTTCTCTCCCTCATCCCCCCTTTCTGCCTCTGTCCCCTCCCCACGTCTCCCTGCCTTCCTTTTTCATATCAAGTATGAAGCCTCTCTCATTCATCTGATATCCCACTAATAAGGCTGGATGGTTTAGCCAAGGCCAAAGCTAAAAATCCAGCAATATCACCCGTTTCTACATGGAGGTGGCCAGAATAAAAGGCAGGGTGGGGGCTCATGAAAGATGTGCAGCTGCTAAAAAGTACAGCTGCTATATTACTGCTGCTGCCAGCATGGAGAAAACAGCCCAGATTCATATCAATGGCTTTGATTGAAGCACCGGGAGAAACCCGCCGAAGGACGGTTTGTCAGAGATGTCAACACGTGTATGTGTGTGTGTGCCTGTGAGTGTGTGTGCATGAGGATTGGGATTTGCTGAGAGATTTGTTTAGATACCTGTGTGGAATGAAGTGTGTGTGAGTACAGTGTGTGTGCATGCTTATGTGCACCACAGTGTGTGTGCATGCAAGTGCGTAAATAAGTGTGGCACAGCCTCGTGTGTGTGTGTGTGTGTCTTCGCACACTTCTCTGTGTGTGTGTGAACTCTGTGGATTGAGGTGGGGAGTGTTATAGAGAGGGGCAGGCAGGCTAACAGATTCATATCCAATATGAAGAGGTTAAAGTGACGAGTCCAATCCTCCCCACAGAGCAAAGAGAGAATGAGATTGAGATGCTGGAAGAGGAGGAGGAAAAGCAGGGAGGAGGAAGAGGAGGAGGAGGAGGAGGAGGAGGAGGGAGGGGTGTAGTACAACAGATTAATTTCATTTCTGGACTGAGCACTCCTCTGCTGAAGGGAAAAAAGCAGAGGATAATAAAAGAGGATAAAGAAGAGGAGAGGAGGGGGAGGTGATAAGGAGGTAAGCTGGGAGGAGGAGAAAAAAGGGGAGAGAAAAAATAGTTTTTCCCTCTTTTATCTGATGTAGTAAATGTGTGTGTACTGTACGTGGAAGAGATTGGAGTCACAGAGTGTGAAGACGATTATGTGTTTAAAATTGCTCGTGAGTATGTCTGGCCTCTGTGCATCTGAGAGGGGGATACGGCACGCTGCAACTTCACAGCCTAACAAAGGACTTTTAAATCATGTACAGCAAAAAAAATAATAAAAAATCCAGCGCTGAATATGAAGCCTGACTTCAAACCAGAGGGGTCAACTTTGACACTTCTGTTTCTCAACAAACTTCTGCACATTTCTAGAGACACATACCAGAAACACACAGAGCTCAGGCTCTTCTTTCAGCGGCGCTCTGGGAGCTTTAAACACCAGCGTGAAGGTTGCAGCTCTCGTTGAACCGTTAATCTCGTCAAACATCCGGCAAAAGTGTGATCATAAAGTTCCTGGAAAACTTACCTGATTTTCATTTGGAAAAATCTCCCCTTCGAGGTCATCTTCTCCTGCAGCTCTGATCACTTTAAGCACTGCTGCTTTTGCACATTCTAACAGGCTAGTTCTCCTCCAGTGTCTCAAACCATCCTCCTCAATTCAAATTCATTTTTGGGGAAGCAGACAAATCTGAACAGTGGCTGGTGAGCAAAGACTGTTGGAGCATGCTCAGTCCGCTCTGGACCAGCGTGCACTGGCATGATGGCACAACAACGTCCTGCAGATAATTTTGTTGTCTTCACTCAGACGTGCATCTCGGTAAAACTAAGCGCAGACAGTCTGGGCCTAGAGGCCAAATTCATGGTGCACAACCCTGAGAGCTTAAAGAAAACGATGAGCACGCCTCTGACCTGATTCCTTCACCTCCAGGCTGTGACTCTGCTGTCCAGCTCCCCATAAAAACATGCAGGCGCTTAGGTGGAAACAGACTCCCTAAAAACAGCAGCAAAGCTGGAAGCGGTGCAGAGGTGAACGATGGGATGACCTTGAAGGAGATATTGGCCAAATTTAAATCAGATATGACTTCTGACTTTTCTTGGCTGAAACTTTGGATTTGCACTTTGTATATTTTCATTTATATTCACAGACAGAGACACTGGAGAACATGCAGCACAGACGCAGCACCGATGCAGCTGTAGCTCAGAGACACTTTGGGTGAAGTTAATTTAAAAACAACAATTTAAATAATTTTATATTCTGGTTAAATGCCATCCCACTGAGAGTTCCAGGTTTTATTTGACAATGAAGTGGCCTAATGTTTCCACTTTACTTTAATTGACTGCTTCTTAGCTTTGTGATTTCTTTCAAGCCTTTTTCCATTGAGGCTTTTGACAGCACGCAGAGGACGGCCCTGAACTCTTCGGATTTGAACTGTATGCAGCAGCAGCAGCAGCAGTGATATCAACGGCAACAGCACAGGCTGTAAAAAAAGAAAAAAATTCTCCATGTTTCTGAATACATATTTTTAAGAATCTGTGCAGAGATTCTGCTCTGTGAGTCTTAAACATTGGCACAAAATGGAAGCTCTATAAAGAGGTTCTTGCTCTTTCCATCCGACCAAAACCCGATGTTTGCTGTTGATGCTTCAGACAGCCCAAAGATTTTCTGCAATTACGCTCCACTGTAGCTGTCTTAACGTGACATCTTGCCATCTGCACTGGGCCAGTTATCTATGACGAATAAGAAAATTACACCTTCAAACAACAAAATGGACCCCGAAATGCAGCTCCGCAGACTGCAGATGGCTCGTAGTGTGTTAGCGTGGATTTTCCTTTCTTTAATTCACCAGGTACTCAAAAAGCACCCACACCTGACTCACTGCGTGCATTCGATGCAGCATTTACAGCACATACAGATGCTTGCAGTCACATCTAGGTGTTAGCATTCCTCTTAGTTTGTTCTTAAGCTTGTTTCAAAGGCACCTCTCTTCAAGAGGACAGAGGTCCATTAGACAAAAAAAAAAAAAGAAATAAAAATGCATATTAAAAACACAGAACACAAAAAGTAGGTTTTTCATACTTGCGCGCCCACATCTGGTGGACAGCACAATTAGGAGCAGCATCAGCTGGACCGTCTGGTAAAAACACCTTCTAAAAGCCCTTGAGCTGGCAGTCTGCGATCACATATGTGGGTGAAAATGAGTCAGAGAGAGTAAGTGCATGTATGTATTTGGTAGAGAGTGTGTGTTTGTGTGTGATGTGGGCAGGGGGTTAGTTGAGTACAGGAGATTGAAGCACTAACCAGAGCACTCAGATTTATTAAAAAGGGCTGGACCCAGCGCCTGTCCACCCTCCCACCCCCCACAATTCCTTTCACTCTCCATCCTCTATTGTTGTCACTTTACTTCTGTCTCTGTGCATACATACAGACCCCCCCCCCCAGCCCCAGCCAGCCCCCTCCTACATGATATTACGTTTTTCACTAAAAACCCTTCACGGTCGCCGCTGGTTCCTCAATAAGACAGGCTCAAGAGAAGGAGGGGTCGGGGCCAGGAAGGACAGGAAGGACGTGGTGTTCCTGAGGTAAATAAGGGGACCCCTACCCCTCCTTCCCATCCATCCTTTCCTCTCATCACATGCTTCTCTCTCTCCCACAAGTTCATTTCCATAACTCCTGTCAGCTAAATTAAATTGGGGGGGGGGATCTAAATCTACCCCCTTCCCCAAAACTGCAATGACCACCAGCCGAGGCGATGGATGGGTGGAGGGAGGAGACAAAAGAGGTGGAATCCAATCTAACTAACCTGACTTTTGTCATCCGACTTTATTAGCTAAATGTATCAGCGGCAGGAAGAAATGCAGTGCTGGCTGCAGGGATTCATATAGCTGAGAAACACACGCACACAAACACAAACGATGACGGACATGCAAAGGGGCCACACAAAGGCAGTGCTCTGTCTCTCTGTGTGCGGTTTACTTAATCAAAACTATGCTGGCGAGCATCAAACGTCCCCACGGCACCGCGGACGGCGAGATTACGTTACAGCGGCGCGTGAACATGCAAACACTCAGGAAAGGAAATGTGCTCAAGCACAGGAACGCACACACTTTCACTCCCTACTTATCCTGCGTGTCATTTTAATCTCTACAGGCAAAAGCAGCAACACGAGCTTCCTCGCACTTCCACGGATCACACACGTTTTGTGTGAGATCACACGCACCGGCTTCATTATGTCAGAAACCTGTGAAGGAGGACAGGAGCCTTTCCTAAGCCCTCTTCTCTCTATTCAAGCAAGCAGGGGAACAAGATCACTGCCGCGAGGTCGGCACAAAAGACCTGCACTTCTGCATTACACACATCAGCAGCAGGCAGTGATGGACATTAGCTAGAAGATGAGCACACATGCACACAGACACACACCTGCTGGAGATCACAGACACGCAAAAAACTGCAGTAGACCTTCTATACCCACACACACACACACACACTTACAGAACACATTGTAATTACAGTGCATGAAAGTTTCTGACTGGTAAATTAATTTTTTGGTTACCATCTGCCTTGAAACATATTTCCACCTTCCAGACAGACGAGCTTTCGGACAAAGATTATACACAGGTTAAATCCTGGCAGCTGCAATTACGATAAAAAGGTGTGCTGGGTAGAGAAACATGTGATGTCTCGACTCATCCTTTGATATTAATAAATGGACATGTGACATACGTTTGGATCAACCAGTGCCTTCAGGAGAACTTTGGATGTTTGTGGAATCGATTGAACAAAGTGCTGGAAAACATTCCTCGTTACTTTGGTTCATGCTGCCATGATTGCATCATCTTGCTGCAGAACTGGAGGCAGCATCTCCACGATGTGCTTCTTCCAGTCCACCACACTTCAAGCTGAAGGTCATTGGAGTACTCACAGCTGTGTTTAAGTGTGAGATGATATGAGCTTTTAACATGCTCACAAAGGAATGACACAGTCTGCAGCGTTTAAATGATCCACTGGAATTAAAGAGCTCCAAGTCTGGAAAATAAACCACCCCTACACCTGTACACCACCCTTTGCTGCATGGATCCATGCTGCCTGTGCCAAAATCTGACCCCACCATCTGAATATCTCAGCAGAAATCAAAAGCTGATGAGACCAGAGGGCGTCTTTCCGGTTCAGTCTGGGTGAGCCCGTTAGCCAACAGTAGCGGGAGTGGCCGACCTGCCTTCATGTCGTTAGGACTGTAACAATGTCACACGTTCATATTAATAGCATAATCACGATTGGGAATTAGCAATGATGCTAATGATGCTATCAGCCAAACTTGTTTATAACCTTGCTCATTGGGTGCTGCTGATTTTGGGGATTTTACTGGCAACCGCCTTAAAATGTGCTTGGAGGTGATGAGAGCGCAACTATAAAAGGTACAAAAACAGACAAAAAGAACACAATTATATCTCATACCTGCATTATTAACACAATGTTAACATTTATCACTAAATCTCAAGGTTATCATCAACAACACGCCGAGTTTTCTGATCACTGTTTTATGTCTGCAAACAAAGCATTTCCATCCCGAATGTAACCAGATGAGATTTGTTCTTTTGGACGAGTCAATTATGTAACAACCACAGATAGCTGTGCAAGAATCACGAGTTAGTAAATGTGTTTTGTTATGTGTGTTTTGTCTCCATTTCCCCCATAGTTAATGTTGTATTTAAGCATTTGTTGCAGTTTGGCCCTTTAGGGTTAGTTAGGAGCCTGCTGATCGTCACACAGACCAGCAGCCATGTTCAAAGGATCTTCTCCATTCTTACGCTTGGTTTAAACTTCAGCAGATCCTCTCGTCTCCACGCATGCCAGCAGTTGACCAGGTAACCGATGAATTAGCCACTGATGGAGTTCCTTCACCCTACACAGTAAGTTTACAGAAAATGGGAGCAACAACGGGTGCTAACATGAGGTCAACCTGCCACTGACTCGCACACACCTCTAACTGATGTATAGCATAAAACCTAATTATTCTGCTTAAGTAGAAGGCAAGCAGCAGTCTTGACCTACAGCCAGCCTCTTAGCACACTGACCAACACTCATGGCTTCCTGTCTGACTGCTGCCCTCGTGTTCCCTTTTCTTCCTGCCTTCCCTTCTTCTCACCAAACACACCAGGCCGCACGCTGGGCCAGGGCAGGGAATTAGAGTGATGGAGGGAGCGAAGGGAGAGGAGGAGAGGAGCGTGGAGAGCTGGAATGTGAGCTATGAGATGAATGAATAGGCACGGGGTTCTTTATGGCATTTATGTGCACCGAGGAGAAAGCCTATCGACAGACACCTTGTCGGACAAAGGGGCAACACACGCTGAGTGCATTCGATTAAGGGTGGGCATTGATGTTAAACCAAAAAAGGTCCCCCCCGCTGCGCCCACGATTCATTATTTAGACGGGGGGTGTAAAATGGACACTGGCCGAAATAAGCGCGCACACGTTCTGTGACAAGCCATCAGGGAAACACCGATTTCACAGACACACGGGAGACACAAGTACTCAAGAAGAACACACGGTACTCGTGCTTTCAGGGACAGACACGGGTGCAAACAGAAACCTACACACGCTTACATATGATTGCCAATTACATACCCAAAGAGAGCAGGGCACAAAGGGGAGTCAAATATAGCCTGAGTACAGCCAATCTAGCCCTTAACTGGTCTTTGGGCCATTAAGGGCAACCATCAAGAGCGCAGGCCTAAGATGACTGCCCAATGCAGGGTGCAGGCGTGTTTGTGTGTGGAGGAGGACAGTGTTTACCTAGATTCTTCTCCTCCTATATGTGTGTCTAATGGCCTATGAATGTTTCCACGGTAACTATAAGAGTTTTGAGCTGGTTGGATGGACTGACATACAGACGGCAGCAGAGGGGAAGCTCAGGCGACCATGTTTTGTTGTGGTGAGGTTTTTACTTCATAGCTGCACAGCAGGAAGTGTCCGTAGTGTGAAATGGCTTTTTCCATCTATAAGACAAAAAGGTGTGTGTATGCGAGTGTGTGCTCAATGCTGCATGGAAAGGTTTGTGCGTGTGTGGAGTTAATGCACGGAGCATTTGTTACATTTATTATAGATGACAACTTCCTGTGTTTCTGGTAAATTTACATTTGTTTATAACCGTGAGGTATGTGATAGGAAACATGAGGTGGCAGCAGTGACTGTGTATAAAAGACAGATGTAGCCACAGTGAGGTCCAGGTTTGAAACTTTAGCTTCATCACCGCCATGTTTTTTAGAGCATTTTTGCAGCCAGGCCCAAGTGGCCGTTGGAGGAACTGCAGTTTGGGCACTGTTAGCTTTATTTTTCAGCCCTTTAGGTTGTTCAGTTTTTTGTTTGGAAAGTAGACCATAGATAGGCCAAGTATCAGAGTATCTATCCGAGTATCTTAGCATCTAGCTAGAAGTGTCTGTGAAGCAAACACTGGGAAACAACAACGGTGTCACAGTAAGAAGGACGTTAAAGTAAATAATACATTTTTCTCTACTTTTTAAGTAATCAATTTTTCATAAAAAGACTTTATCTTATAATATTTTTTAGTTTCAAAAAGGGTTAGCCAAGCATGGCCAACTTTGTTTATAAAGCACTTTAAAAACAGCAACCGCTGACCTGCTGGACACAGGAATAAAAATACATTAGAATAAGAGAAAATAAAATAACTCATCTGCATAACAACGGAAAGCGATTTTGTGCTTTCTAAGAATGGAGCCGAGGGGCAGCAGATACAGAGAAAATATCAGAGGCCCAAGTATCGAGCCCTGTGGGACTCCACATGACAATAGAGGAGGGGAAGGTCTGAAATCAGTCCAAGAAGTTCTCCGAGCCGGGTATGAGCTAAACCACTCCAGAGCAGTGCCATGAACACCAGCACAATGCTCTAAATGAGATATTATCACATGTTAGTTAAACTGAGTCCTCCTATTTATTCATTCTTTCCAGGTTAGAGCCACTGTGAACTGTTCTGTGAAGGGAGTAGTAACACTGCTGTAACTGAGACTACTAACGTGGAGACACAAATAATGGTTTCTGAAGGTGGGCTTCTCCATGTCCACCCAAATATTAATTGATAAACTGATTTCTGATTAATTTAATTCTATATTTGATCAAACAGACGTGCTTTTCTTTCTGAAGCTCAGAAATCTTGAAGCGAGCCCAGACTTTTGAGCAGTGGTGTAAATATTAAGACACAAACACCTAAACAAAAACTGTGTCACACACAAGCTGCTCAGTGTGTGCGTCACGTACATACTTTAACATTTGCATGCATTCAAATCGACAGTTAGGGAGCAGATACATGGTCACATGCAGTGTGTGTGTGTGTGTGTGTGTGTGTACAGAGCTCAGTGTGGGGGTGAGGCGGCTTAACGCAATAAAGCATGTTGTATTGACATCTGTGTTGTGTCTATTGATTCCCCATTATGGAGCTAACAAACCCGCCTGGACGCTTTGTCATTCGCAATCACGTTAGCACCGGGACTCGCCAACAACGCTGCCCCTTTTAAAATCCGATCCATGCGCACACGGACACACACATACAGAAGCCGGCGTCCTCGCATTCCCACACATCTGTGACAGCTGTTCGTGTCAACACACAGCGATCCACCCACAACCACAAATTCTCATGCACACACATCAACAAGTCTCCACACACAAATGGGGTGGCGAGAGAGCAGTCAATGCTGGCTAATCAATAGTGGTGGAAGGTTAAAACCACTCACACAATGGGCAGCTATGAGCTTCTTGTGGTTTCCAGATAAACCAGACATGCCGGAAAGATCCATAACTGACCTCAATGTGCAATTATTGAATCGTCTACCTGTCTGCCTGCTCTCAACACAGATCTGGGAACTTTATGCACACACGCACACACACAATCCCACCCACACACGTTTGTTCAAATTATACAAATTCCAGCTGGCATGAATCGTCCCCCATTTAATAAACTCAAATACATACAGATGTGCACCGCGTGCAGCTTCACTTATAGAACAAATACCTGCTCGTAGACTCATTTAAATCACACGTTCGAACCTTGTGCATATGCACAGACACACAAGCCAAGGCTGCTTCTACCAGAGCAAAATAAAGAAATAAAAATCACATCTTCCGCTCACAAACACACATACTCCACACATCCACACATAATCGCACAAACATGTGCTCCACACACACACACACACACACACACACAGAAAGCCAATTAATCCAAACATAGGGGCCTCAATTTGATGTGGCCCAGACTCCGCAGCCCCTCCTGGGCTCCATGAGGTGAAGATCCTGGGTGTGAGAGGAGGTAGTTATCGAGCAGCACGCAGCACCGTGTGTGTGTGTGTGTGTGTGTGTGTGTGTGTGTGTGCAGAGGATTTGTGCTTTGAACCCTGAAATAAAAGTTTCTCTGCACTGTTGTCAAACTATATAATACTAATGTGACATTTACCCATGGCTTCAGCATGCCCTGTTTTACACACCTCTATTTGTTTCATCATGAATCCTGATGACGTTACTCGTGTTTTACTGAGTAATTAAACAGAAAAGCAGACGTGAACATGCTGAAGACTCAAATGAACACGGTGCAGAATAACTGCACCTGGACCAAGAGGCCACTCGCAGCAGCAGACATAAATAAACCATCCCTCTCGATCCAGACATGTGCCTCCTCTCTGTGAATCTGACAGCTCTCAGTTTTATATGGGCCACAGTGGCCCTGGAGGATTTTACAGCAGTGTACATAAAATAAAAGAGCATTTAGATTTCCTTTGTTGTGGAGCAGACGAGGGACAGAACAGAGGCAGCTACAGGTCCCTTTCCGCTCTGCCCTCTGAAAACACACACAGACACACACACACACACACACACACACACAGAGCTGCAGAGACTGGTCAAATCTCTGAGCTGCACAAAAAAAGCAGGTTTTAAGTCTTTGCGGTAAAGATGTGATGCTGAAAGTGAGCTGAGACACACGAGTCTGCTCTTTAACTGCGGCCCTGAATGCTCTTACTCGGTGCATTAACGGCAAGAAAATGAAGACTTCAAAGAGGTCCTGTGCTTACGTCCAGAGAAGCCCATCTCTCTCGCCTTTCTTGGTCCTCCTGCTGCTTCATGACCACGTAGAGGAAACGTCAGGGCTCATCCTCATTCCTGCCCCATGCACAAGTTCCTGCTGCTCACTCTTGCACAAAACTACCACAGACAGGGAGAAACCTGAGCTGCTGCAACAATCACACTCAGGGCTTCCATCTATACTGTTATCTATTTTTAATTAATTCACAGCTCTGGATCCTGACAACAATGACACTATCCAACGTGACTCTGTGACTGTGTCAGCAATATTATAGGAGGTTTAAAAAGCAGAGGCTTTGATTAGCAGAAGCGCACGAGTCGAAGGTTTTCCTGTCATAGGATCCACTCAGTGGAATGTTTCCATTCATACAGCAGAAATGTGAATAGGTGGCAGGGAGGCAGATTTCAGGCTGGTGCCTTTCCAAACAATATCTGAACTGATAGTGGGAGATGCCAAG